>JAXIVD010000371.1:0-144139 GCA_036785275.1 Cancer borealis
GTTTTTACAATGTGACAGCAGACACAGAGTCTAGAGTCAGAAGGATGGATGGTGAGAGGATGTTACAGCCGTGTATTTTCAGGATGGTATGTCAGCGTTTTTATACTCCTGATATCAATCTTTTTGCTACACAGATAAATGCTCAGTTACCTGACTATGTTTCTTGGAGGCCAGACCCATCTGCTATGTGCATTAATGCCTTTACCTTGGATTGGGATGGGAAGAGTTTATATGCTTTCCACTTTCAGTGTGATATCCAGGGCTCTCCGGAAACTGCAGGACTACGGGGCGACGGCGCTGATGATTCTCCCACTGTGGCCAACTCAGGTGTGATTTCCGGCGGCCCTTCAAATATTGGCAGCCGATCCAGTCTTGCTTCCAGGCTGTCCTCTGCTTTTTCCGCAACAGCTAACTCTTGCACACCCTCGGGCTCGGAGGTTGTTCTTGACAGCGATGGTGCTCTCCGGACAGCGTTCACACGTCGAGGCCTTTCGACAGAGGTTGCCCAGTTTATCCTTCGGTCCTGGAGATCTAGCACTAAGGCTCAATATGGGCCGCGTATCAACAATTGCTGTCATTTTGCCTCGGCAGGGAAGTGGATCCGTTTCTACCACCTGTGTATGTCCTTCTGGACTATCTTTTGTCAGAATTTAAACGGGGGACAGGCCGTGAGTACAGCTCTACGAACACTATCCGGTCTGGCATCTCTGCAGTTGCTACTTTTGATGGACGTCCTGCGGGACAACATCCTTTAGTTTCCCGTTTCATGACTTGGGATCCTCAGCTAGTTCTGGATTAATATCTGCAGTCTGGGTCCCACGGAGGATTTGTCCTTTCCTCAGTTATCCATAAAATTGTTCGTACTTATGTTCTTGTTGACTGGCCAACGTGGCCAGACCTTGCACTTGCTGGACACAAGAAATTTGTTTGTCTCTGAGACTCAGATTGTTTTTGGGATTGGCGATCTGGTGAAAACTTCCCGTCCTGGGGTCCTTCTGTCAAGGGTGGTCTTTGAGGCTTACCCGCATGACAACTGCTTATGCGTTGTGCACACCATTGAGCAATATCTTGATAGGACAACGACCTTCCGAGGAGCGCTTACAGGGTTTTTTCTTAACGACATGACCTCCAGTACGGTTGGCTTCTCGTGATTCTTTGCGTCGTTGGGTGAGAGATGAGATGGGGGCTGCTGGCATTGACCTTACTATATTTTCTCCCCATTCGACTAGGTCTGCATCGTCCAGCAAGGCGGCCCTGGTTTTGCCGTTATTCACGAGTGTCTCCACCATTGGTTGGGCCAGGGAGTCGACCTTTACGCAACATTACCGGAAGCCCATCGCTCAGCATGGACAGTTTGCGAGGGCAATTTTGTCATATAATGTTTGGCCTTTTCCTCTGCTCAGGGTTTAATGTGAGGGTTCTTTGACCCCATTTTTGGTATGGGTGATAGGTGATTTTTCTTTCCATGTTCCTGTGGGACTGTGTTTCACTATTTTTTTTATAGTTGTTAATGTTTTCTATCTTCTGAATTACAGTGTTGTGCTTTACTTTGTTCCTATGGATTTTCTTTTTCACGGCTCCATACTGACCCTTTTTCTGAAATTTGTGTGATTTGGTAGGTTTTAGGAACCTCTCTAAAGCTCTCATTGGGTACCACTGTGACGTCAGTTAAATATCGTGACGTGAAATTGTAAGATTAAACGAGTACTTACCAAGCATGAAGTTTGATCATAATTTCACGAACATTTAACGACGTCACAGTGGTGCACAATGCCCTCCCTCCCTGCCCTATCTACTCACGGAGCTCACTTTGGGGCATGGGCTCTCAGCGGTAGTTGGTGGCTGCCTCCTAAAACCTACTCTCTAAACGGACTGATGGTGGAATGGTGGGGGAGCGTCTCATTGTGCACCACTGTGACATCGTTAAATGTTTGTGAAATTACGATCAAACTTCATACTTGGTAAGTACTCGTTTAATCTTACAATTTATCGGCATTGAACTCCATTTTCCAAGTTGACATCATTTATATGAATGATTCAAATCTTCATGGAATTCCTTGCTTCCATCATTCGCACCATCCACAAGTGTTTTTATGTATGTATTATATAACTGCTCATAGCATCTGTCATTTTTATTCTACTTTCATAAATTGGTAGTCTCTGGGATAATTTTTTATATTATTATTATTATTATCATTATTATTGTTATTTTTATTATTACCATTACTATTATTATTATTATTATTATTATTATTATTATTATTATTATTATTATTATTATTATGGGATTATAGCTGTTGACTACTCTTAACTCTTCAATTCCTGTCAGCCTTTCACAGAATCACTAGAATACCTATAGGAATATTTTTGCTTTTCTCTCCTTACCACCACAACATTACATCTTTTTTCCTTATTCCTTGTGCAGAATGGACGGGACTGTGAAGACTACTATGGTGAGAAACCTTGCCCAGTTCATCATATGCTCAATGAACATCTCTATTGGCATATCGCAGAAGTTCGCCGTTGAGTTCCATCTTGATAATTTCCACATGGATGGAGTATACAATGTTGATGGACTCATTGCTTCTCTCTTTCCTGTTTTTGGTACTGGAAATTTCAGGTAGGTTAGGATGGTGGAAGAAAACACTAATAGAACCAATATTCTTTGCAGTGTTGTTCAATCTGAGCTTGTCATTACTGTACTGTTTTTCCCAATCATTTTTTATTCGAGTTGTCTTTGAATATTTACCAGCTGATTTGTGGCACTACTTATGTTAGAGAATTATCTTATAAGCTTGGATACTATAAGATTTAAGTTAGAAAAATTGGCAAGTGTAATGTTAATCAATCATCATTGGCAATAAGTTTACAGTCTATTATATACAAGCTTTTCACAAAACTTCTAACAAATAGAATTAGTGCAACGCTGGATTCAAATCAACCGAAATAGCAAGCAGGATTTTGGAGTAGTTATTCAACATGGCACTAAACAGGGGAGGCGGTGGCCTAGTGGCTAGCAGTCGGGCATATCAACTAGAGTCCCGAGTTCGAGCTCTGGCACGAGCTGGCCACTTTTCTTTGGTAATACTGTTGAGTAGCCTAAGATCGCCCACATGCTGCCATAACACTATCCTTGATGAGACTGCAAAGCTTTATGCTCGAGGAGCTTCTGCTGGCAGCATGGATCTCTCAATAAGAAACGAGACATTAATTTTTTTTAATCTAACTGGTGGAGTCCGAGCATCTAAGGCCTCCACTAAGCCTACCAGCCCCATGGGTAAGGTATAAATAAAAAAGCAAGTAATGAAAAAGTATGCAGAATACACTAAACCACTTTGCATGGATTTCATAGACTTGTAAAAAGCTTTCAACTCTAAACAGCTCAACAGTTATGAAAGCGTGCAAGAAAAACGGAGTAGAGGAAATATATGTGAAGATATTAGAAGACATCTATAGGAAAACCACTGTCATTATTAAGCTACATAAGATCCCCAAGAAATTATTAATGCCAGTTTTAGAGGAAATGTTTTAAAAACTTGAAAAGGAAAGAGGCAGGAATTAAGATAATTGCAACATATTTAAATAATTTCAAGTTTGCTGATGATTTTGTTCTCATGAGCTAATCTATGAACGATCTACAGCTGATGATTTTGCAATTGTACAGAGAAAGTAAAAGAGAAGGTCTTATGATGAACATAAGAAAACACAGGTGATTTTCAATAATTACATACCAAACCATGAAATTTAAGAGAGGATGAAGTAATAGAATGTGTTCAGGAATATATTTACTTGGACGGAAAATCAGTGCATGTCCAGATCGTGAAAAATAAATCAAAAGAAGAATAGGGATGGGATGGAGTGCTTTTTGTAGACAACATAATGTTATGAAGCGTAATCTACTATCACTAAAGAATATTTTTTTCATAATTATTGCATCCTACAGTACTAACATATTGATCTGAAACATGGTGTCTTACAAAAGTCTTGGAATGAAGACTTCAGAGTGCCCAAAGAGGAATGGAGAGAATGCATGGCATTACATGTGATAGTATTGGTACTTACCTTCTTTCATTCCTACTAGTTTCTCAAATATGTATACTTATGTGATGTCTTTAGGTTGGATACGTATGAGACAGGCTTCTCTGGGGGTGCTAAGCTGTCGTACAATCCCTTCACAGACCACGCTTCTATTAAGGATCTCAACTTTGATGTGTTCTTCAAGAAACTTGAGGTGTGTAATGAAGCTTTCAATATGCAGTTTTCCACTTTCTACTTTATATTTTATTCAGTCTTTTATTTTTTTGTCTCATTTCTGAATTTCATTTTCCATCTAACTTGTCCTTATTTTCTATAATAGGGTTATCATTCTGTAAATTGTCATCCTTTCTGTTCATTACATGAAATGTTTTTGTAGGAAAGGTACCTATCTATATATCTCTTTATTTCAGAGGCCTCCATTAAACTTAATACAATTACCTTATTCCCAGTGGAATGTAAAAGGTGAGCAAAAGGGGTGGAGCAAAAGCTTCTCCTCTGTAATCTCTCCTAGGAAAAGACAGGGTGTAGAGGGGGAGAGGAAAGTAAGGAATATTAGCTGAGTATATTGATAGATAGCTAGATCAAAAGAATGTGTAATGTCAGCTCGGTTGCTTTATATATATGTTGATGGAAGTGTAAAATAAGTAAATGCGAGAATGTTTGATAGAGGTTTGAATCCGGTGGATGTTGATAATAGAGTGAAATCTGAATCAACTACTGTTCATGGATATTATTGCACTTGTAGTTGATTTAGAGCTGTTGAAACAATAAGTAGAAAAGTTTGGAAAGATGTATAAATGGAGAAAATTGAAAATAAATTAGATTAATTGCAAAGTAATTAAATGTTTGAGGACAGAAGATGATAGGAGGATGAATCAAGTGTTAAACGTTAAGTTACTTGGTGAGATATATTGTTTTAGGTATTTAGGTTTACTTGTTGCTGAGGATGGAGGAATATATGAAGAAGTAGCGTCTAGAATGAATAAAGTAGAGCAGGTGTGGGAGGAATGAGTCAAATGTTTTTATGTAGATCACTTAGAATTAATTCAAAGAGAAGGTTGTATGAAGGTGTAAGGGTCTCGACTGCATTGTACTGGGTTAACACATAGAATATGGGAGTAGCAGAGAGCAAGAAATTGATTGAATTGGAGATGAGGTACTTGAGATGAGTAGATTAATCTTTATGGATTGAGAACTGATGTTGTGAGTTTTGGCTGGACGAGCAAAGCAGGGAGTGCTGAAATGGTTTAGGCAGAATGGATGATGAATGATTGGTGAAAAAGATAAAAAGGTCTGATGTGAGAGGTGTGAGATTGAGAGGGAGACTACGAATGGAATGGATGGACAGTGTGAAGAAAGTGTTAGATGTAAGAGAAATATCTGTGTAGCTGGCCGATATTACAACTAATAGTGATAAAGTAATCAAGGTAGCAAAATAGTTATACAGAAAATTGTATAGCAGTAATGTACCGAGGGTTGTTGTTGGTATATGAACAGAAAACGAATATAAAAATAATGGACAACTTTAATGATGAATAAAATAAATAAAGTACTCGCTATATCCGTGGTGGTGCTCTTACAAATGCTTATCCACCCTTAGCGACACAAACATAAACATATACCTTAACACAAATATTCCTATTCTATCCTACCTAACTATACGTGAGGGAACTGATGGAAAACGACCAAAATACACTCACGCCACAAATATTGTTTGAGAGTCACTGGGTCCTTCTGGCCGTCGTCCTTGTTTGAGAGGCAACTCCACATGCAGCCTTCGTCAAACACCAACCGAAAGACAGTCTTTTGCTGGTCCTCTCGGCAGCTGTATCCGGGAGGACAATTTACCGTTAGATATTAATAACAATGTTTTTCAAGTGTGGCAAGGCTTTTAGGAACACTGAAGGCTTACCTGTCTGGAGCGGGGTCACGGAACACTAGTGACTGTCCTTCCGCCCAGACCGGTATATATATCCTCAGTTCCAGTGACGTCACGCGTTTTTTCCATCATCCTCTTTCGCTAGTAGTACCTACTCTAACCATAACAAGGTATCTTAACGAGCGTCGAGAATACGAGGATTTACCGGTGATTCCGCAAAGGAATCACCGTAATGATAGTTGGCCCGTTGTACTCGGTACAGTAACAATAGGTAAAACGAACACCCCCAATGAAGAAACAATTAATGTTGAAGTATACTGTATAAACACAAGTCAAGTAAATAAAGCCCTAAAAGGAATTAACAGGACCAAGGTAAAGATCAAAGATTACAGTACTTTAAAAAAATTCTTGCAAACTTGCTCTCTACCAAAACTTTGGAAAAATGCTATTATAATATTAATTCATAGGAAAGGAGATACTGGCCAAAAAATGTACTGTGTTGTATACCATCTATTTACGACAACTCTCACGAAGGGATTAGTGCAAAGTTTGACTCAAATCAACCGAAAGAGCAAGCAGGATTCTGGAGGGGCTATTCAACAACTGACTACATTCATGTTTGTGTAGATTCTTAAAAGTTCTAGAAACTCAATTCAGAATGAGTCACTTAGATTTATAATTACTTTTTAGACTTCACAGAGTCATTATTTTAATTAAGTGGTGGTGATTACTTGTAAGTAGCTTTGAAAAAGTTTCACAAATTTGTCAGTAGTTCTTTAATTTACATAATGTTAGTGTAATGATTAGTGCCCTATAGATTAGATTTACTGATATCAAGCTACTCACACTCTACTAAGTGCTTCCAGTCATAACTTAATTCCTTATTCTTGTGTTGTCTCCTTTATAGCATATGTATAATCTAGAACCTTCTATGAGGGCAAAATCATATATAATGGGATAATTAGGACACATAAAAAGGAAGGCCAGTGAGCATATCAATAAAAAGTTGCTGCAGGATAAGACCTGGAACAAAAATTAAGCGGTGGAATAAGTCGTCTGAAAGGATTATGTGATAGAAACAGAACAGATGGTGCCAGTAATGAAGATGTACGTATATGAAAGTTAGTGTATATGTACATTGGGTTAGGGCAAATTAATGAGATAGTGATGGTTGTGAAACACAGCACTTTGGGATGATTTGGGCATCTGCATAGATGGGTAAACGTGAAATGATAAGAAAAATAGGCAAATGACAAGAAAATACAAAAGTTGAGTAGATGTTGTGGATGTGAGAGGAAGACTTCCCATAAAATTGGAGAACAAATTGTTGGAATTCTTAAAAGAGAAGTGATGGAGAGTATAGAAGCAGAGTGTAAGGATAAGAACAAATGGAAACTCTTCTGTCATGGCAATCCTCTTGAGGCATTCCAGGGGAGAAGCATCATGTTACATCAGAATAGATACAATTAGACTCATTCAGTATATATTTATAAATTTATTTCTGATTGTGTCCTGACATTTTAACATGCCATCATAGCTCTCTTGCTATTGTGAGGTGTGTTGCAGGTGATGCCAAATTCAAGCAGTATTCATATAGAGCAGCAGTCTATCATGCACACACTATCACTTTTGTTTTACATTCGTACACAGTTATGTTAGGCCCCTTAATCTTAACCTGAATTCCTTGGCCTTCCAGATGGAGATGGAATGCATTAATGGTTGTGGGGATATGTCTGACCTTATCAATGGAGTCATCTCTCAGATTGGTGAGTCAATGTTTGGTTCACCAGAGTCATGTTACTTGTCCTTATTGTTGTTGCTGTTAATCATTACATATTTTTTGTTACTATCATAAAATGTCCATTCCAATTTTCTTTGGTCAGGGCCAGCTATATTTGAAGCAGTGTGGAATACCATCCAGCCACCTCTTGCTGAATTACTGCAGGAAGGTATCAATTACATCCTCAAGAATATCTCCATCTCTGACATTATTACTCCTGATAAACTGTGAGTGAAATAGGTAAAAAAAAAGGAAGAGAAGAGGGAAGAATCAGGAGGAAGAGTATGGTAAAGTACTTTCAATCTTTCATCAGACAGTTAATTGTATCTCAGCTAATCTGATTATTACATATTGCATTTATAACTTATATAAAGAGCAGTATTTCAAGTTATTACGTACTGGTGAGCATATCACCTATCAATCTATCTAGCTATATAAGTATTGTTGTTGCAACACTCAAGCTTTATATCAAGTCCAAAAGGATATCAAGATCTAATGGTGATGTGTTCCATCTTGAAAACTGAAGGACTTGACATATGCTCATGAGTATGCAGTGACAGTCTCAAATCAGCTTGAAGTGCTCAGCGCTCTTGAGGATCCAGTATAACTATGGGATACCTTAAACGTGAAACTCTTGAGGCTGCCAAGGGATGGATTGGGGAGTGCCTGAGGTCACAGGGTGGCTTTGCTTTGGCAGAGACGCTGGACAGAATAGAGAAAAGTTGCGCTTCCATGCTGGCTGGAATCAGTACAGGGCTCTGTTATGTAGGACTAAAACTCTTCTGAGGAGAGATAAGGAAAGGTATGTCAGAAGTCTCACAGAGGATGTTGAGGGTCATTTAAATGCTAATGACCTCTGATCTGCCTATCAAGCCCTGAAGAAGCTCTGCTCAAATCTACATCTCGGGTTAGTGCTATCTGAACAGCAGATGGTTGCCTCATATCAGACATGGATGGGCAGATGGCTCGTTGGGCTGAGTACTTTGAGCAGTTGTTCAAGGTTAACCCTCTAAGCGAACGGCTTCAAACCACTGGGTTACAGGTGATGGATGCTGATCCACCCATTAATGAAGCTACACCTTCTATTGATGAAGTAACAAAGGTTGTGGCAAGGTTGAAGGGTGAAAAGGCAGCTGGCATTTGTAACATCAATGCAGCCATGATCTGTGGGTTGCATGCCATCTTGACTGCTGTATGGTATTCAGGTACCATTCCTCCTGACTGGAAAAGGGGGTTGATCATCCCTATTTGGAAAGGTAACGGGGAGATATTACTCTTCCCTCTCTGTGCCTTGTCTTTTTGTAGGAGAGTATACTGAGAAGGTGCTTTCCAGGCCCATCGCTTCATCCCCTTTGTCGCCTTTTAAGAACAGCAGGGATCATGATGGCAGAATTCTTGTAGATACCACGGCAGAGCCAATAATAGTTATAAAAATAATAATAATTATTATAATGATAATAATGATACTAATAACAATAATGATAAAATCAATAATAATAATGATAATAATAATAATAATAATAATAATAATAATAATAATAATAATAGTAATAATAGGAATAACAACAGTCTTACAATCAGTAGGGAATACGGTGATACCATTCTTGCAATCCTCATCACAGGGTGAATAATGATAATAATTATTATGATAATGATAATAATACGCCTATGTATATTGTATAT
The DNA here is from genome assembly GCA_036785275.1 of Cancer borealis. Classification (NCBI taxonomy): domain Eukaryota; kingdom Metazoa; phylum Arthropoda; class Malacostraca; order Decapoda; family Cancridae; genus Cancer; species Cancer borealis. The sequence continues at coordinate 9,381 of JAXIVD010000371.1, forward strand.
AATTCAGTTGGCATCACATAGAATGCTGTTTCATCCTCCTCAGTAATCTAAAAGGGCGTATGGCCAACAGGGAGAGGAGAATGACGTATTGTCTTCCTGGGGCCGGAGTACAGGACGTGGTAGTGGTAGAGCGATACAGGAGGGTAGTAGAGGGGACGGGGAAGGAGGCATTAATGGTGGTTCACGTAGGAGTGAACGATGTAGGCAGAGTGAGGTCAGAGGAGCTAATGGATAGATATAGGAAGCTTCTGAGGGAGATAAAGGAGAGTGGTAGGAGCAGGGCCGTATTTAGGATGTGGGTGGCCCGGGGCCCATTTTGGTGGGGGGCCCATTGTTAGCTGTTGGGCAGAGGCGGATCCAAGATTGTTTCAGGAGGGCGGGGGGCAATTTGACATAAAAACACTGTTCAAACCCAGATATACGGTCTATGACACTAACTACCTCTCATCAAGGTCTATAGACTCTGCCTCTCATAACATACGAGCGAAATTATGTAAACAAAGTCTTACCACAAATCAAACACTTGAGCATATTATGTCTTAGTAACACCAAATTCCCTATAAATCCTTATCAGTTAATCTAAAATACCTTATAAACATCAAAATATATATATATATATATATATATATATATATATATATATATATATATATATATATATATATAATACCAAAAAATAACACTTAAGGGGTTAAAAATAAACTGTTTACTTATATTAAAATTTATTTTTGGTGGGAGGCCCCCTCTTGGTGGGTGGCCCAGGGCCCCGGCCCCTTGGGCCCACCCCTTAATCCGGTTCTGGGTAGGAGGTGTATAGTGTCAGGGGTGCTCCCTAGACAGGGGGTTAGAGGCTGGTAGCTCTCACATGCCCTTGGCCTGAACGAGAGGTTGAGGAGGATGTGTGGGGAGGATGGGGTAGGTTTTATGGATGAGTGGAACAAGTTCTATGGGCGACAGGAGCTGTATGCCAGGGATGATGTACACTTCAGTAGGAAGGGGGTGCAGGAACTTAGTGACTGTCTTGAGAGGGCAGTTAGGCAGTCCAGTCAGGAAACTAGATATCAATAGAGGTAAGGGTAATATTGACAAAGGACGGGGTAAAGAGAGGGAGGTACATGAACTTAGTGTCTTTTATACAAACAGTAGAAATTAAATAAATAAGAACTGTAGAAATGTTATAAATAAGATAGACACACTTAAGAGGTATCGCATATGTAGAAGAGTTAGATATACAGAAACTTGGTTAGATATTGCAGGCAAACGTTTCTTACCTGAAGTAGGAATAGATGGGTACACTATTTGAATATGAACATCCTTAAATATTCATTACTTCTAACTCAAGTGTCCAAGTTTTAATGTGCATGTGGTCTCCTCAGACACCCCTTAGAACTGGAGCTGGGTAATGGCAACAACTTTGTTGACTCAATCATGGGCACTGTGAACAACGCCACCGTGTCAGCTGGCCTGGACCCAGTGGAGCTGCCTAACACCAGCTTCAACCTTGGCCTGGTGAGTTCTCTGGTACCATCATATTTTTCATTCTGTAGATGACAGTAGTGTATGTATTGAATGTTTAGGGAAGAGTGCTTATTCTAATGTTCTATAAAAATTAAAGTAAAAGATTTGAAGAAAAAAATACTGTTTTGGTGAGCTGGTATTCTCTCTTCTTTATAACCGTACATGAAGATCTGTGCATGCTGTTAAGTTATATGGATGGCATTGAAGGTGCAACCTGTTTGTGATAGCAATGGCAAATGTATAAGAAGTCATTTCTTTTTATCCTATGTCATCCACCATACTCATCTTGAAAGTAGCAAGGAGTCACAGCTAAAAAGCAGAGTGCTGAGAGACTACAAAATACATTGGAACCTCGGACCTCGAACATAATCCGTTCCGGAAGGCTGTTCGAGGACCGAATTGGTCGAGGACCGAAACAAGTTTTCCCATACGAAATAATGTAAATCGTTTTAATCCGTTCCAAGACCCCAGATGCTTACTTATTTTATTTATTTTATTTTATTTCACACGTAAAATTGCATGGTTAAACAGTAAATAAGACATAGAAAATAAAACAATACATAAAATATTGCAAAAGAAGACTAAACTAAACCTCATTCGATATTATTTACCTTTTTGGTGGCGAATTTTTGGCGCACGTATATGGTGGTGAGGAAGGGAAAGGGATGATGGAACTTATTGCTTGGACAGGGAGTCCACGCATGTGTGATGTTGCGCACATACGCATGCACTAGTCTAATTATAAAAAATGGCAAAACTACAAGTGTGTGTGTGTGTGGAGGGGGGAGGGAGGTGCGAGGCTAGATATCAGCTGATCAGCTGATAGCTAGCCTTGAACCTCCTTCCCCCTAGCCCCCGACCCCTCCCAACCTACATAAACTCGCGTTACAATCTGTATGTATGTGTACTAGGCTAGTGTCACAGTTGATTGATTTTTTTAATGTTATTTCATACGTAAAATTGCATGGTTAAACAGTAGTAGTAGTACTTTGTGATTAATTCTTTCTTAAAATCTATTGTTTTCCTCACTACTTTCCTCTTTTCACTACCAGTAGCGGTATTGGATGAACTTGTTTTCTTTGGAGCCATTATTAGGGGCTAATACTGCCGTGATTTAAGAAAAATATGCACAGCAGGGTGACCACGTTGACGCACAACAAAGATGGATGCGTAACTGTTGCTCGGCGGCGGCCTCGGCCTGTCGCTCGGCCTCCGTCGGCCAGCTTCTCTTCGTTCGGCTATGTTCGGGTTGGTCGAGATCCGAATTTTGGTCGACCTCCGAAACAAAAATTTCCTTGAATTTTTGGTCACAGTCTGAATTGTTCGAGATGTGAGACGGTCGAGGTCCAAGGTATCCACTGTATAAACCTTTATCAAAGCTGAGCGGTCCAACTCCTCACTGTACATAATGTCTTGTATTTTGAAACACTGAAAAGTTGATCTAAAATATTCTAGATGGATACCCATGCCAGAGATTGAACCCTTCACAGGACAGTCATTGTACATGACATCTTACCAGTTTAACCATAATGATCACCAAGGTCCAAGTGGAGTTTGATCCATGTTGACTGTACTAACACTACACTAAATGGTCTTTTCTGACCAAATGTTACATTTGGTTCTCTCCCAAAACCTAATGATTTTTTGTTAGTCATAATATTCATCTTTGGTAAACTTTTCATAAAAACCCACACATAATTTTTTTAATCCTACTGAAAAATAAACAGACAAACATAGAAACAAACTTCAACAAAAACATCTCCTAGGTGGAGGTTATTACATATAGTACAGTAGATGCCTCGCGTCTAAGTAAGCTAATGCCTGCAAATGGACAACCAGATGATGCAGAAAGTGATATATGACAGGTGACAAAAAATTAATGTCTGGATGCATTAATGTGTTTATTTTCCAGGGAGACACTGATCTGTATGCGGGACAGCTGGTAGGTCTCTCAAAGTTGCATCGTAGTGGCACCTGCACACTGGACAAGGTGGCTAGCTGGATGTTTCTCTATGCTAACCTTGGACTTGAGAACCTGGAGGCAAGTCATAGTGTACTAAAGGTTGTTTTGGAGAGTTAACTTGCTGCTTCTGTTCTCTCTCTCTCTCTCTCTCTCTCTCTCTCTCTCTCTCTCTCTCTCTCTCTCTCTCTCTCTCTCTCTCTCTCTCTCTCTCTCTCTCTCTCTCTCTCTCTCTCTCTCCTTCTATTCCTTTGTATATTTGTTCATCTGTGAGTCTGGCAATACTTTCCTACTTCTCATTTTCTTCAGGTTCATTATAAGGCAAACGTCACCTCAAGCTCCACCACTTCGCTGGCCACTGTGAGCGGCACTGTGGATAAAGTGGCTACATATGCGGTGGTTCGGAAGGACATGTTTGGCTTTGTCACAGACATCGATCAATTTGTCATCACTGAATTTGGGTTTGTGTTCTATGATTCCTTGATTAGTAATTCTGAATAATCCTAGTTTTATAAAATATATAGAGTTTTGATGACCATCAGTGAGCTAGGGTTGGTATTTGACAGAATTATAGACTTCTTCAAGGACTTAAGCTACCAAGTAAAATAGGAAGGGAATTTGTCAACTGAATTTTGCCACATTGCAGTTATTAGAGATGGTAGTTTGGAACATTTTTTTAATTGTTCATGCATTAACGGGTCTTGAGGTAATTATTTGACAGTGGCAATATTTTTTTTTTCACGTGTTACATGAGGAAAATTTTTTAAATTTTCTATAATGGCAGTGTGGCGTGTAAATAGAAATGTCTTATGATTGATAGCAGAAAGAGTTAACATTTTACAGATCCATTATGTTTCATTGCTTGTGTTGAACTTATGTAGGTCTTTGTTCAAGATGCAAAAATCCATAATGAATCATATTCTTTATAAGTCTCACAATTCTTCCACCATCTATATAGAAAGTCTGTCTGAACACCGTTTGATTCTACCTGGTACCCTCGATGTGTATGTGATTAGAGCAATTCAATTGATAAAGTACATGCAAAACCACCACTCATTATTAATGTCACAATTTTTCCATCATCAACAGGAAGATTGACATCGACATAGATGGTCTGGGTGCCCTTGGGTTCATGCTGGAGCCTCTGACTGAGGCTGTCATCAATCTGGTGAGGGAGGAAATTTCTGATTTGCTTGAGATGGAAATTATGGATATTCTGCAGGATGTCCTAGGGGAGACGCCATGGCCTGCATATTGATTGTCATACTTGCCACCATGCAGTATAGCCATGCACAAACCCAATTTTGGTATCTAACTTAATTATTTACAATCTACAGTATGTGAGAAGGGAGCTCCATTCCATTCTATGTCCCATGGTGTTAATTGTATGGTGTCTTATATGCATGAAAGAGCTCCTATCTGTGTCCAATCCCCTTCTTCTGAAAGCTGAGGTTATTACTTGTTTTTCACATGCATGAAGTGAGACCCTTTTGACTACTTGTTACCTGACTCATTGCTTGCTTTCTAACTTGTATGGAATGTATTTCTTTGGTAGGAAGTAGTTCAACTGTATGTATCCTCTTTAGTTCAATTATGGTTAAGCATTGCTTTTCTAATTTGAGAGTACTAATACCATTTTTGCCCAACTGTATGGCATTTACTGTAGACAATTTATATATATATATATATATATATATATATATATATATATATATATATATATATATATACATATATATATATATATATTCTGCATGGCTGTGATTATTATTACCATTAAAAAGAAAAAATTTCCAGAGTTTTTACTTGGTTCATATCTTGCTTGATTATTCAGATTTTTTTCAGTAGATATCCTAACAACACATCATTATGAAGTTCCATTCCTCATGACTTGTTCATTTCACTGGGTAATCTTTTCTTTTATGGCTTATTAGTTAAGTGTGTACCACCTACAAAGTTCAGTAGTCATGGTGATGAGTAAAATGGTAGTTTAACAACCATTTTACAGTTGAACACCATCATTTTGTAATTCACTAATTCATTTATTTATTTTCTCGTACGTATTTGCGTAATTAAATCCTTAACAGGACACTCTTCTTATTTTTCATCTTCATCTTCTTATTTCTCATTTGGATAATAGTAGATAATGAATTCATGGAATGTGTCTAGGAATACATATGCTTTGCACATATTTTGTGCAAATCCAGATCATGAAAAACATCAAAAGAAGAATTGGGAAGGAATGGAATGCTTTTGGTCGACTACGCAATATTATGAAAATCAATCTCCCATTATCACTAAAGAAAAAAGTAGACAATTAGTGTATTATACCAGTTTTATCATATGGATCATATGGATGAATAAAAATAAATACATATGTACAGGGCGCGACTGACAAACTACCATTCACTGTGATTCCTTTACGGAATCACAGGTTAAATCCTCATATTCTTCACACTCGTTCGACTATTAAATACCTTGTCAATTTTAGAGTAGGGACAATTAGCTGAGGGATGATGGGAAGAAGTATAAGTGCCGTTAATGTAAAAACTCGTGACGTCACTCGAATCGAGTGATATATAACAGGTAGCTGCGAGGAGCTCAGTTTCTTCAAAACTTTCTTGTGTACAGACTCCGCTCCAGACAGCTCCCGAGAGAACCAGCAAATGACTGTCTTCTGTCTTCTGACTTATTGCTGGAGTTTCTGAGGCTGCCTGTGAACTGGTTGATTGAGAAAGAAGAAGAAGGACAAGGTGACACGCGGACATCAGTGCAGTGAGTGCTATTTCGGCTACTTCCCCATTAGTCCCCCTCACGTAATTAAGATTAGCTAGGTATTTTGTTGTGTGTGTTAATATGTTGTGTATGACAATTTGTGGTTTATGTAGTGTAACGTTAAGGCAGCTGCCGGACGGCAGCAGCCAGCAAGCAACCGGCGATGAGTGGCGGGCCCAAAACGATCGTTCAGTTGTTGATACTGATGTTTCTAGATGTGGTATATGTGATCAAGAGGTACTGGATAATGCTATTGGATATGATCGTTGTGCTACATGGTTTCATTTCACTTCTATGTGTCTAGGGCTCTCTGAAGTCCTAATTAGAACCATCCTTGATCATGGTGGTGATGGGATCGTTGTACCAGCTTCAGGATAGGCTCACCTGGTCCAAGGAGTGGTGGTTCTGATGGTGATAGTAGTGGTGCCCTTAGACAACTCCATGTTACCGTGACTAATCTGTGCAAGGTTGTAGAGAATCTCTCATCTCAAGTAACAACACTTTTATCCACTCAGGCTACCAGGCCTGCCACTCTGAGTGAAGAGGATCAAAGGGCCGTGATTAGAGATGAGGTACGTGAAATGAATGAGCGTACAAAGAGAAAAGACTCTATAATCATTCGAGGATCAGGTGCTACCTCTGGTGAAGGAGTGAAAATGAAACTTAAGGACGTTTCCAGGAGGTTGACGGGAATTGAGATTGTCTTAGATGAGGTTGACTGTATTAATCCCACCACCAATTTATTTAGAGCCAAGATCTTTAACTCTGACCATCGTAATAGACTCCTTGAAAAGTCTAAAGATCTGGCTCAACATGAGGATCTTAAAACTATGTACATATCTCGAGACTTGACTTACAATCAGCGTGAAGTGTTAAGGGAGAGGCGGAGGCAGCGTGCAGAGGCACCTGCTTCCCAACAAGCAAATTTTCCTTAGGTTCTATTCTAATGTGATGCCCCCAAGTTGATCTCAAATAGGCCTTACTGAATGTGCCTTTTGTTTTGGTTATGTCCTCAGATCCGTATTCCCAAGGTGATACTTCAAAATATAAATGTTTTTACTCACACTCCATTTATCATTTTCTGTCTTGTAGCGATATCATTATCTTATGTTGAAATTGCCCCCAAATATTCAAGTTTCGTATGGTCATCCCCCCAAGTCGGTTTTCTATGGAAAAAAATTAGAATCATATTATAATCACTATTAATATTCATTAACTTGTCAAAATGCTCTCCATAGTCTAATATAATTAACCTACTTAGTTATCTTCTCACAAAACTTTATTAAGAAATATGTAATATTGCACCATGTGATGTGATCCCACGCCCCGGGCCTGTCTATGCGCCAAAAGTCACGTACACCAAACGTTCCCCTATATATTAATCCAGAGATCAGGTTCAATAGATATCTAAATGTTACTTATTTAGCGTCAAAATTAATTTCCTATAAGCTGATAACAATTTCATGTTTCAATAATCAATTAGTAAAAAGATCAAAAGAGGAATATTCTCGAAAAAAAACCCTTCCCCCCTTCTCATTTCCCGCGTTTTTCCCAGCGAGAGCGTCACCTCCTCAGTGGAAACTAAACTTTTGTCACGCTTACAGGTGAGTGAGATCGCTCGAAATTTCTCAATATTTGTGAAATCCAATGCCTCTCACCATTATTATATAGCCCATAATCTTCCCCAGTAGCCTGACAATACATGTAAACCTTTGTTGAGATCTATTATAAGTGGATAATACTAATTTCTTTCTCTTAAAGTAGGACAACGTAATTCCAAAACCACATGGTCCCTTGTCCCCCCAAAAATAATATTTCATGGTGTACAATATACCTTTTCCTTTGTAATGTCTATATTATTGTGACTATGTATTAACTTCTGAGTTAAGGAAGTGAATTATACTGAGTGGAAACTAAACTTTTGTCACGCTTACAGGGAAAGAGTGCCTCCACGACATCATGCACCAATTTCTTATTTGCTTTCTCTTGTCTTGTAGTTAAGTGTTCGGCTAGAAAGCCAATGCCAAATCTCCGAGTTATGCCTTAGGTAACTATGTGTCACGTAGGACGGTCTGATAGACCTAGCCAATTTATTCAGGAGTAGGAATCTCGTATTCCCTACTTGGTGTTATGAAAGAGGAGGGATTATACTATGTATTTGCATAACCAGAAGTAATGTGGTCACCCTAGTTTCGGAAATCCCCTGAGAAAAGGTTCCTTAACTGTTCTCAGGCCCAGTTACAAAATTTAAAATATTTATAGGGTGACGTATTTCAGGGAAGGGAGTCATGGGTATAATTTGTAAAGTAGGTGTGAAAAGTTGAGGGAGCCCAGGAGATAACTTGTACTGTAGGTTTAAAGAGTTTGATATCTCGGGGTGAGATAAGTATTGCCAACTCTGTGTATTTGTTTTCTGAGGAAGTTTATCTCTGCCATGAACAATTAAGTTGTCTGATACTTTAACTAAGCTATGTGCTAAGATTCAATGGCCAGCCCGTGATATCCAAAGTATACAGTAAATAAATAACTCTAGTAAAATCTGAAGAAGTGATTTCGTGTTATAATAACCTCCGTTGGTGTGGTAAGGTAAGTGTGGGAAAGTGCTCAACACTCTTGAAACAGGATATGAAACAGATCCAAGTACCCATGTGCCTTATTAAAACTCAGTCCACTCTACCAGCTAGATAAATTGTTAAGTTAGTTCCCCTTTCTTTTTGTTGGTCGCCTATATTTCCCTGGTAGTAATTATTTTCTCTTTCGAGTATTTTAACTTCCCGTTTAGGAAGAAACTAAATTCCCTGAGAATCCCCTAATTCTCATTAAACCTATAGGGGTGGTGGCAGCTTTTCTTTTTTAATATACAGGGAAATAAACAACATCAGGGACCATTAATAAATATAATTAATCAAAGTAAATAATTTGTTAATTGCCATAAGAGTCCCCCATTAGATGTTAATTTAATGACAAGGCACCACACTGGTGGTCCTTCAGCAGTGAAGTGAAAGTAAAACAAATTAAATAAAGAAATAAATTAATCAATAATAACAACAATAAATAAATAACGCCCCCCGTCTCCCCCCCCCCGAGGCACCACACTAAAAGATCTACTGCATATAAAATTTTCCACTGTGCTCTTGCTAATGTTAATTGTTTGTTTAACAAAACACACTACGTTGATGATTTTCTTTTTAACAATAAAATAGATATTTTTCAGGGGCGTATATTCAGGGTGTGCTAGGTGTGCGCCGCACATCCTCAGCCAGAGAGAGAAATGCATGATAGTTATAAATAAATTCAGCAGTAAGTAAGAAACGATATTTTTCTTATTGCTTTTAGTCCTGTTATAATATTTTGCATTATAGGTGTTCTGTAGAAGCACTGCACACCCAATAATCAATTGTATCATTATGTAGCATAGCGCGTACGGTGGAGTGGGAGGGCACACTGTTGAAAATATGGAGCTGGGTGTGCGGCTCTAACAATGCTCACTGCTTATGTTCGTTTTTGCTGCGGAAATTTTATATTGGCTAGAAGGTATAAAGTGTCTTTGCCATTCATTATATGGACATAATTAAGACTTGTAAGAATTATAATATAGTATCTATTATGAAACCAAATGTTATTAAGTCACTCAACCAGAAATAAAGATTGAGTGCAACCTAAGTCATGGACTCTCTTACCGATGAAACAACGGAAGTTGAGTTGCCAAGTAACCCAAGTTATACTAATTTACTAATAGTTTCATTGACACCAGTGTCGGGGGAGCACGTGCATTTTCCTTGGCTAGATAAATAACAGAAGTTGTAATTATTATTGTGTTGCAATGTGTTTGCATCTTAATGATGGCGTTACCATGGCGATGAAAAAAGAGGGGAGATGGGGTAAATGTGACATTCACTCCGATCTGCCGGCGGAGGGATACGAGAGAGATAGCCTCCTGCTGCTACGCTGGTATTCTTAAAAATATCTTTCCCTTGAAAAGCGGCTACGCTGGTATATACGGCATTTGTGGTTATGTGACTGGTATTAAAGTGGCTCATATAACTGTGGTGTAATAGTGGCTGACAAGACAGTGTTACAAGGGGTGGACACATGTGGTGTTGTAGTGTTGTGGTAACCTGTGACTGTGGCCGCGGTAGAGTTTCCGTGAGTTGTGACAGTGACCTTGAGGACTGCTGTGAGGTGCCAGGTGCCACATAATGGGAGCCATTTGAGGCTGTGTGGCCTCAGTTTGCTCCTCATAGAAAAGAACTTGGTGACTAAAGTTAAACAGAGATGCTCTTTCTATGATGCAGTCATAAACAAGTTTATATCAAAAACACGAAGAATAGAATTGAATTATAAGTAATCAGGTATGTCAACCACTCAACTGTGTACTTTAGGTGGTAAGCTTAGCTTATCAAAATTAATAAATTTAATTATTCTAAATTTACACAAAATTTGCTTTATTTTCCAACTAACAGTATGAATAACTATAAAATTGTAATTACACACACACACACACACACACACACACACACACACACACAAACACACACACACACATCAGTAATTGTAAGATTAAACGAGTACTTACCAAGTATGAAGTTTGATCGTAATTTCACGAACATTTAACGACGTCACAGTGGTGCACAATGAGAGACGCTCTACTACCATTCCACCATCAGTCCGTTTAGAGAGTAGGTTTTAGGAAGCAGCCACCAACTACCGCTGAGAGCCCATGCCCCAAAGTGAGCTCCGTGAATAGATAGGGCAGGGAGGGAGGGCATTGTGCACCACTGTGACGTCGCTAAATGTTCGTGAAATTACGATCAAACTTCATACTTGGTAAGTACTCGTTTAATCTTACAATTTCACATCACAATATTTAACTGACGTCACAGCGGTACCCAATGAGAGCTTTAGAGAGGTTCCTAAAACCTACCAAATCACACAAATTTCAGAAAAAGGGTCAGTATGGAGCCGTGAAAAAGAAAATCCATAGGAACAAAGTAAAGCACAACACTGTAATTCAGAAGATAGAAAATATTAACAATTATCAAAAAAATAGTGAAACACAGTCCCACAGGAACATGGAAAGAAAAATCACCCATCACCACCCATACCTAAAATGGGGTCAAAGAACCGTCACATTAAACCCTGAGTAGAGGAAAAGGCCAAACATTATATGACAAAATTGCCCTCGCAAATTGTCCATGCTGAGCGATGGGCTTCTGGTAGTGTTGCGTAAAGGTCGACTCCCTGGCCCAACCAATGGTGGAGACACTCGTGGATAACGGCAAAACCAGGGCCGCCTTGCTGGACGATGCAGATCTAGTCGAATGGGGAGAAAATATAGTAAGGTCAATGCCAGCAGCCCCCATTACATCTCTCACCCAACGACGCAAAGTATCACGAGAGGCCAACCGTACTGGAGGTCATGTCGTCAAGAAAAACCCTGTAAGCGCTCCTCGGAAGGTCGTTGTCCTATCAAGATAATGCTCAATGGTGTGCACAACGCATAAGCAGTTGTCATGCGGGTAAGCCTCAAAGACCACCCTTGACAGAAGGACCCCAGGACGGGAAGTTTTCACCAGATCGCCAATTCCAAAAACAACCCGAGTCTCAGAGACAAACAAATTTCTTGTGTCCAGCAAATGCAAGGTCTGGCTACGTTGGCTAGTCAACAAGAACATAAAAACGACCAATTTTATGGATAACTGAGGAAAGGACAAATCCTCCATGGGACCCAGACTGCAGATATTAATCCAGAACTAGATGAGGATCCCAAGTCATGAAACGGAAAACTAAAGGATGTTGTCCCGCAGGACGTCCATCAAAAGTAGCAACTGCAGAGCTGCCAAACCGGATAGTGTTCATAGAGCTGTACCCACGGCCTGTCCCCCGTTTAAATTCTGACAAAAGATAGTCCAGAAGGACATACACAGGTGGTAGAAACGGATCCACTTCCCTGCCGAGGCAAAATGACAGCCAATTGTTGATACGCGGCCCATATTGAGCCTTCGTGCTAGATCTCCAGGACCGAAGGATAAACTGGGCAACCTCTGTCGAAAGGCCTCGACGTGTGAACGCTGCCCGGAGAGCACCATCGCTGTCAAGACCAACCCCCGAGCCCGAGGGTGTGCAAGAGTTAGCTGTTGCGGTAAAAGCAGAGGACAGCGTGGAAGCAAGACTGGATCGGCTGCCAATATTTGAAGGGCCGCCGGAAACCACACCTGAGTTGGCCACAGTGGGAAAATCATCAGCGCCGTCGCCCCGTAGTCCTGCAGTTTCCGGAGAGCCCTGGATATCACATATATATAGTCGAATGGGGAGAAAATATAGTAAGGTCAATGCCAGCAGCCCCCATCTCATCTCTCACCCAACGACGCAAAGAATCACGAGAAGCCAACCGTACTGGAGGTCATGTCGTTAAGAAAAAACCCTGTAAGCGCTCCTCGGAAGGTCGTTGTCCTATCAAGATATTGCTCAATGGTGTGCACAACGCATAAGCAGTTGTCATGCGGGTAAGCCTCAAAGACCACCCTTGACAGAAGGACCCCAGGACGGGAAGTTTTCACCAGATCGCCAATCCCAAAAACAATCTGAGTCTCAGAGACAAACAAATTTCTTGTGTCCAGCAAGTGCAAGGTCTGGCCACGTTGGCCAGTCAACAAGAACATAAGTACGAACAATTTTATGGATAACTGAGGAAAGGACAAATCCTCCGTGGGACCCAGACTGCAGATATTAATCCAGAACTAGCTGAGGATCCCAAGTCATGAAACGGGAAACTAAAGGATGTTGTCCCGCAGGACGTCCATCAAAAGTAGCAACTGCAGAGATGCCAGACCGGATAGTGTTCGTAGAGCTGTACTCACGGCCTGTCCCCCGTTTAAATTCTGACAAAAGATAGTCCAGAAGGACATACACAGGTGGTAGAAACGGATCCACTTCCCTGCCGATGCAAAATGACAGCAATTGTTGATACGCGGCCCATATTGAGCCTTAGTGCTAGATCTCCAGGACCGAAGGATAAACTGGGCAACCTCTGTCGAAAGGCCTCGACGTGTGAACGCTGTCCGGAGAGCACCATCGCTGTCACGAACAACCTCCGAGCCCGAGGGTGTGCAAGAGTTAGCTGTTGCGGAAAAAGCAGAGGACAGCTTGGAAGCAAGACTGGATCGGCTGCCAATATTTGAAGGGCCGCCGGAAATCACACCTGAGTTGGCCACAGTGGGAGAATCATCAGCGCCGTCGCCCCGTAGTCCTGCAGTTTCCGGAGAGCCCTGGATATCACACTGAAAGTGGAAAGCATATAAACTCTTCCCATCCCAATCCAAGGTAAAGGCATTAATGCACATAGCAGATGGCTCTGGCCTCCAAGAAACATAGTCAGGTAACTGAGCATTTATCTGTGTAGCAAAAAGATTGATATCAGGAGTATAAAAACGCTGACAAACCATCCTGAAAATACACGGCTATAACATCCTCTCACCATCCATCCTACTGACTCTAGACTCTGTGTCTGCTGTCACATTGTATAAACCCTGTACATGCTGTGCCAACAAAATAATATCCCTAGAAGCAGCCCACTCAAAAAACTGTTCTGTAAAAGCATGAAGTGTAGGTCGTGTGCTACCACAACGATCAATCCATGCAACCGCAGTGGTGTTGTCAGAGTGAAGCCTAATATGAGCCATTCTTATCCCGACAAAGTGACTGCAAGCCCAACAGAATGGCCCTTAACTCCAAAGAGTTTAAATGATCCAGGTCCTTGTGGGCCCAGTGACCTCCAGTTGTAAAGTCCCCCATCGAAGCACCCCAGCCAATCAGGCAGGCATCTGTAAACAGCTAACATGTTGGAGAAGAAGAGCGAGCATCTCAAACAACGCAGGAATTATAATTGCCATAGGACCGAGAGAGATCCCTGATACGAATAATCTCCAGGTACCTGTAACAGAGAGGAGCTAACTCTACAGCAGGCTCAGAAGCCACCGCTAAACCAATAAAAGAGGACAAGTCTTGTAAGGTGATATCTCTGTTGAGGAGGAGCAAACCTTTTTCTCTGATGTGCTCCCTCCTACAGGAGGGCAAAGTCAAGGAAACAGAGTCAAGAACCACATTAAGGAATATAACCTTCTGGGTAGGCTCCAGGACCGGCTTCCGCACATTGATGGTGAGATCCAGAGAATGAAAAGTGCAAGGCATAGCTCACCTGGGCCCGCGAGGCCTCTACCAATGAAGCAATAAAAAGACAGTCATCTAAATAACAAGCCACAACCATTCCAAGGAACCGAAGGTGGGAGAGGACAGGTTTCAGTAACTTTGTAAAGGTGCGAAGAGCAGAAGTTAACCCCTGAGGGAGACAAGTAAATTTAAAAGCACAGCCCTTCCACCAAAACTGAAGCCACTTCCTATCCTCAGGCCTAACATAAACTGAATAATAGGCGTCCTTGAAAACAGTTAGGGAGGAATAAAGGAATCACATCCTTCAGAGTGTCAATCTTAAAAAAAAAAGAATATAAGGCACATTAACATTATAGTCCATCAAGTTTAGAATAACCCTCGCCAGCCTGAACCAGCTTTATGATGGGAAACAAAACCGTGATCTTCAGGTAAACAAAGCTCCACTATTGACTGTTTGAGGAACTGATATAAGGCATCGTTCAGGGTCTGATCATCCGCCCGAGACAGGGCGAGAGGACGTGGAGGCACAATCTGAAAAGGTATGGACACAAATTCTAGAAATTTTCCCTTCACCACATCATGAATCCAAGGATCCTGCATGAGACCCCCACAGTAGGTTAGCAGAGAAAATCTTACACCCTCTAAAGTTATCAGGTGTATTAACTAAAGGAGGAAACCCGGAACTCACTGTAGAGGTTACTGCAGCTTCGGCCCATGCATTCCCCTCCCCTGGAGAGGCTGCTGGCCTAAAAAAGGCCGGGACTGGAAGTAGCACTTGCCAAGGTACTAATATGGCAAGAAAGCAACAGCTGCTTCCATTCCTAGGTCAGGTCACTTTGGGAATCACTTTTGAGTGTATCTAACACATCACTCAATAGCACAAGTTACTTAGGTATTATTACAGTGTTACACCCGTCTCATTATGAAGGTCACCTAGGCGTTAAAGGGTGTGTTTTGCACATATAACACACTCATCTATTGCTTTTCTGTCACAATGACTTCGTTCATCAGATGTAAATTGTTACTTACTTGTTACTTGTTGTCGTTATTTAACAGGTCCCACTCAGCCAATGGCGCTCTGCAGGACCGTTCACATATGATTTTATCAAAGAGCATATGAATCACGAACAGTCATGTCATCAAGGTTGTAGCACTCAGAGAATAAGTATGTCTTTATTGTGTTAACAACTGACCACGGAGGCCGACCTAACCCTCACCGTTAGGTTAAATTTTTATAGGTTAGGTTAAGTTAGATAAAAAGTGAAGTTGGAAAGTCTGAATCAAGCAACACAAGAACAATGTCGGGCTCGGCTGGTGTAACACTGTAAATTTACCATTATTTTCATGCTAATGAACCCCATCACTGTGTTGGGAGTGCCACCATAAAGATGTTGCAGAGTGCCATCGTAATGGTGCAACAGTGTCACCGTAATAATGCAGCAGTAATGGACACAGATAAACAAGTTACTAACACCCTCTCCAGGCACGGGAGAGCGCTCAGCTGACGTGAGGGCCTAACACATGAAGGTGGAAAAACGCAAGCTAGAGGAGGGAGTGTGGATATATCTACCAAAAACCGACTCCTCTTAGCAAAATTATCTAAGTCGTCCTTCTCCAAGCTCCCACGCTTCTTGCTACTCGAGGACGTAGAAGAGGGACGCCTCACGCCTGGGTGGCGACGTTAAACTGCGCAACCAGAGAGACAGAGAGGGTCAGATAAACACCATATGTTGTCTCCTAGGGCGGTAGGAACCAACCCACAGCTTCAAACTGCATAGTAACTAATACATACGTCAGTAAAAGCATCCGTAGATCCAGATATATTTCACCCACAGTCAACTTAGGACTGTATAGGAGAAAGCTTCCCAGGCAAACTTCAACCAGGGAGAAGCGAAGTCAGATAAACACCATATGTTGTCTGCTAGGGCGGTAGGAATCAACCCACAGCTCCAAACTGCATAGTAAATAATACATATGGCAGTAAATGCATCCGTAGATCCAGATAAATTTCACCCACAGTCAACTTAGGACTGTATAGGAGAAAACTTCACAGGCAAACTTCAACCAGGGAGAAGCGAAGCAGCTGACGTGTTGACTGAGGGGAGGTAGAATCAGAACTGATGGTGGAATGGTAGTAGAGCGTCTCTCATTGGGTACCGCTGTGACGTCAGTTAAATATTGTGACGTGAAATTAGATATATGTTAGTAATGGACAGAATCACTGTTCAGCACACCCAGTGACAGAAACCACCATACGCCACTGATATTTTTGCAGTAAAAGAAACATGGCTCACTTCTTCTATCCCTAATTCTTTTGTTAATATCTACAAATATGACTTAGTCGGAACTGATACTACAGGATAAGTTATGAAACATGGGGTGTGTTTGTGTATAAAAGATGGTGTTACCTTTGTATCTGTTGATATATCTTGTCCTAATGTACATGCTATTTTTCTTCCTGTCTTCAAGATTTATGTTGTGGTTGTCTACAGACCTCCTTCCTACACTGCAACTGATAATGCTAAACTTATTGACTTCATTATGGATTTTGGAAATGATAAGGAAGTAATATTCCTTGGTGACTTTAACCCTCCTACTATCAATTGGAGAGCTGATGACATAATTGCTCATGTCCAGCCCAGTGATGCTCTGTTTCTCAATTGCTTCACCTCTCTTGGACTAACCCAGTGGATTAAGGAACCTACATTCATACCATCAGGAAATATACTTGACCTGGTATTGACCTCCGAGTCAGACCGCATTGGTTCAGTAGATGTTTTGTCCCCTTTTCCTCAGTGCCATCACTCTACAGTATTATTCCAACATGTCTTCCAATTCATCTCTTCTTCCCCCAGCTATGCTCCTGAAGCTGATGAATTCCCCATATTGAGAGCTTGGCATTAAAGAAAATATATCAAGATCAAGGAACATCTTTCTCATGTGGATTGGGATTTCTAGTTAGCTCATCCATCTGTTAATGATATGTAGTACTTAAAATTTTTGAATATTCTAACACCACTTGTTAACATGTTTGTGCCTCCCAAGCATATTGTCTCCTCGCCTCCATGGCCTACCAAACCACCTTTATCCCTCATGAACGCTAAAAAAGGGGCTTGGTTATTATATAAAAACCAGAGAGCGATGCATGGCAGACTCTCTCCTCAGGCCACTAATGTTCTTGCTCATTTTAACAATTTAAATTACCAATATAGAAACTATAGTATCACATCTCAGTCTCAATATGAATTATCCTTGATTGACTCTTTCAATATCAACCCTAAGCTACTCCATTCCTATGTCAGACATAAAAAGGTTGGTCAGTCCTCTGTAGGTCCTCTACTGACTAGAATAGGGACAATGACTAGTGATGCTAAAGTTATAGCTGACTTATTTGTTAAGGCTTTTGCCTCAGTGTACCAAAGTCAACAACTGTCAAACCCAGCTGAACATCAGTCCTGTGATAGCTTTATCTCTAATATTGAATTTGATCAGTCCACAGTTAAGAATTA
Source organism: Cancer borealis (assembly GCA_036785275.1). Classification (NCBI taxonomy): domain Eukaryota; kingdom Metazoa; phylum Arthropoda; class Malacostraca; order Decapoda; family Cancridae; genus Cancer; species Cancer borealis. The sequence continues at coordinate 27,312 of JAXIVD010000371.1, forward strand.
CCTCAAGTCTCTCGATATCTTCTCTAGCATAGGACCGGACGACATTCATCCTCACTTACTCCAGTCTTGTGGCGATCAACTTGCTTATCCTTTATATGTCATATTTAAATCCTCTTTAACATCAGGGCATCTGCCTGATTTATGGAAAGTTTCTAATGTTGTTCCCATTTTTAAAAAAGGGCTCCAGAACAATTCCTCTTAACTATAGACCAATTAGCTTGACCTCTTTTTGTGTTAAAACTTTAAAAAGAATAGTGACTCATCAGCTTTATCAATACCTTGAAGACAATGGAATTATTTCTGACTCTCAGTTTGGTTTTAGACCTCATCATTCAACAGAAGACCAACTGATATATACCATGACATCACTTCTTGGGTAGATAATGGTTATACAGTTGATGTGGTATTTTTTGACTTCAGCAAGGCTTTTGATGTTGTTCACCATGATACTTTGATTTGTAAACTTTATGCTCTTGGGATTTCTGGATCTCTACTTGATTGGTTACAAGCTTTTCTCAGAAACAGGCAAATGAGGGTTATAATGTCTGTCTCTGAGAGCTATGCTTGTCCTGTTCTAAGTGGTGTATCCCAAGGCTCAGTGTTAGATCCTATTCTTTTTCTAATTTATATTAATCATATGGTGCATGATACATCTTGTGGTTACAAAATATTTGCTGACGATTTAAGGCTGTACTTACATGTGAACCATCATCATATTTCCTCAGCATTTTGTGATATTGCCCGACTTCAGCGTAACCTAAACTTGATTAGTAGCAGGTCCGAATCTTGGGGACTCAAATTTAACACTGACATATGTGCTGTTCTCCGTTTCCAATGCGCCTATGTGGACTGGACTCTGCTTGGACCATACTCCTCTTACTATATCAACAATATTCCACTCAAGTTTGTACAGACTTATCTTGATCTTGGTATTAAGAACATAAGAAATTAGGAGACTGCAAGAGGCCAGTTAATGACCTATACGAGGCAGTTCCTTGTCCCCCACCCTTGGAATAATCCAATATTTAGCCATCCCACCTGTCATCCCTATCCATACTCTCATCCAGCCGTCTTTTAAAGCTAACTATTGACTCAGCACTTACTACGTGTCTATCCAGCCTATTCCAATCGTTCACGACTCTGTTTGTGAACCAATATCTACCTATGTCTGTCCTGAATCTAAGTTTTTCTAGCTTGTACCCATTTCCACGTGTCCTATCCTGGCTACTAAATTCTAAAACCTTATCAATGTTTCCCTTATTAATTCCTTTTACCCATTTGAAAACCTCAATCATATCCCCTCTTGCCCTCCTCTCTAGCGAGTGGAGATTAAGACGTTTTAACCTATCTTTGTAGGGTAAATTTCTCAGCCCCTGAATCATCTTGGTCATTCTTCTCTGAACTGCCTCCAAGGAGCCTATATCCTTCCTATAATAAGGGGACCAAAATTGAGCTGCATAATCTAGGTGGGGTCTAACTAGCGCTAAATACAACCTCAGAATGACCTCAGAACTCCTATTTGTCACACACCTACTAATAAATCCCAGTATCTTGTTGGCTCTATTTCTAGCTATAATACACTGTTCTCTGGGGCGCAAGTCACTGCTTATTTGAACTCCTAAATCCCTCACACTATATGACCTTCCTAAGGTAGTGTCATTTAATGTGTAGTCTACAGACCTATTTCCTTTACCTACGCTCATAATGCTACACTTGTTAACATTAAACTGCATCTGCCATTTCTCTGACCACTCGTACAGCCTATTTAAGTCATCCTGCAGCATCCTAGCATCATCTAAATTCTTTACCTGTCTTCCTATCTTTGTGTCATCGGCAAATTTACTGATATCACTATTTATTCCTGTCTCTAAGTCATTTATATAAATTATGAATAACAATGGTCCTAGTACTGATCCCTGTGGTACCCCACTAGTGACATTACCCCATTCTGATTTCTTCCCATTAATTTGTACCCTCTGTTCCCTACCAATAAGCCATCCCCTAATCCATTCTAGTACCTTCCCACCTATGCCGTGAGCCTTAACTTTACTTAATAGTCTCCTATGGGGTACTCTGTCAAAGGCTTTACTGAAGTCCAAATAAACTATATCATACTCGTCCCCCTTATCTATTGTTTCAAATACTTTCCTATAGAAGGATAATAAATTTGTGAGACATGACTTCCCCTTGCTAAAACCATGTTGACTATGTCTAATTAGCTTGTGTTCATCTAAATGTTTCCTAATTGCCCTTGCTATGATAGCTTCTAACATCTTGCCTACCACTGATGTCAAACTAATTGGGCGGTAGTTACTACTTTCTACCTTATCTCCTTTCTTGAATATAGGAACTACATTTGCTTGCCTCCATAGCCTAGGAACTACTCCTGTGTCTATTGATTCTCTAAAAATCATTGCAATAGGTTCAACGAGTTCTTCTCTACATTCCCTAAGAATCCTCGGAAAAATGTCGTCCGGCCCTGGAGATTTAGTCTTTTTAAGTCTATCTATTTCCTTGCTAACTACTTCCCTACTTATATCTATTTCGCTTAATTTATCATCCTCTTGTCCCCTAAAGATCTGTACTGGCTCCAGTTCCCTACCCGACTCTTCTTGAGAAAATACAGACAAGAAGTATTTATTTAATTCCTTACTAATATCCTCACCATTTTCTATCAAGCTGCCATCAATTCCTTTAAGAGGTCCTATTCTTTCCTTTGTTTTAGCCTTGTACAACTGATAGAATCCCTTTGGATCCTGCTGGGCATCTCTAGCTATCTTAACCTCATAATTCCTCTTTGCAGTCCTAATATCCTTTTTAACCTTCCTAGCTAGGTCATTATACTGCCCTACTACCTGTACTTCTCCCTTTTTAATTTTCCTATAGAGTCCCCTTTTTAATCCAATTTCCCTTCTAATGTTGCTATTCATCCATTTTGGATAATTTTTATTTGACCTAATCCTCCTCTTAGGTATATGCTGTTCCTGCCCTGTATGAATTTCCCTTACTATGTTATTATAATGCAATTCTACCTCAATGTTTTGATCCTCCTCTCTGCCTACTCCTATACCCTCCCAATTTATACCCTGGAAATAATGTCTGAGGCCCTGGTAATTTCCTTTTCTAAAATCTGGTACTAAAGCAGTGTTCTGTTCTACCTGCCTCTTTGCATTAATCTTGAATCTAATTTCGTGGTGGTCACTAACATCAAATCTCGCTCCTATCTCAACCTGACTTACCAAAGTTTCATTATTAGTTAAGACCAGATCTAAAATATTTCCCTGTCGTGTTGGTTCCCTTACAAGTTGTGTGAAAAAACCATCCTGGACGACATTTAAGAATTCCTCCGAGCACCCGTCTTCTGTCATACTATCCCAGTCTATTCTCCTATAATTAAAGTCCCCCATAATGCACACATTATTATACCTAGATGCCCTTGCAAGCTCCTGCATCAGGGGTGCACTAGCTGCTTCGCCTAAATCTGGAGGCCTATATATAATGCCTACAACTAACTTATTCCCTCCTATAATAATGTCAATCCATAATGACTCCGTATTCCTATCTGTTTTTATTGTGGTATTGACATAGCTATTTAATGTGTTTCTAACGTACAGTGCCACACCTCCCCCTCTCCTCCCTACTCTATCCCTGTGGAAAAAAGTGTACCCATCTATTCCTACTTCAGGTAAGAAATGTTTGCCTGCAATATCTAACCAAGTTTCTGTAATACCTATAATATCTAACTCTTCAACACATGCGATACCTCTAAGTGTGTCTATCTTATTTATTACACTTCTACTGTTTGTATAAAAGACACTTAGTTCATGCACCTCCCTCACTTTACCCCGTCCTTTGTCACTATTACCCTTACCTCTATTAATATTTAGTTTCCCTGACTGGACTGCCTAACAGCCCTCTCAAGACACTCACTAAGTTCCTGCACTCCCTTCCTACTGAAGTGTACACCATCCCTGGCATAGAGCTCTTGTCTCCCATAGAATCTGCTCCACTCATCCATAAAACCTACCCCATCCTCCCCACACATCCTCATCAACCTCTCGTTCAGGCCAAGGGCATGTGAGAGCCACCAGCCTCTAACCCCCTGTACAGGAAGCACCCCTGAGACTATACACCTCCTACCACTCTCCCTTATCTCCCTCAGAAGCTCCCTATACCTAAGCACTAGCTCCTCTGACCTTACCCTGCCTACATCGTTCACGCCCACGTGAACCACCACTAACGCCTCTTTCCCCGTCCCCTCCACAACCTTCTTGTATCTCTCTACCACGTCCTGTACTCCGGCCCCAGGAAGACAACGCGTCATCCTCCTTGCCCTGTCGGCTTCACAGAAGGTCTCGTCTAAATACCTAATCCTAGAGTCACCCAGAACTAACACTTCCTGCGACCCTTCTAACCCTTTCCTGTCCTTCCTCACCTTCCCACCCTCCTTCCCATCTAACTTCCTCTTCACTATCTTCGCCTTGGGTGTCCTGTCCCCTTCACCTGCTCCTACTTCTATCACCACCTCTTCCTCTTCCTGTGTAGCTAACAAGCCAAACTTGTTGCTACATTCTATCTGACCCAGGGGAGGAAATTCCACCTCACACAAGGGAGGGTTCACGCTCCCCTTCCCTCCCTTACCCACAATCCTCCAACTATTCCCCCCTTGTCTCTGACCTGAGTCACCTGACCTAACCTGACCTGAGTCTCGTGACCTGACGCTAGCTTCCTGCCTTAGCTCTAATAACTGTTGTCTCGTCTGTGCCAACGAAACTTTCACCTCCTTAACCTCTTCCTCTAAGGCTACATTTCTAGCTAACACTTCACACAATTTACATCCACTTACCTTACATTGTCTCTCCATTCCACAAGAACCACACCTCACCACTCCCCCCTCCATACCTGTAACCACCTCGCCTATATTGAGTACTACGCACTCAGCCATCTAAATACTTTTTCACAAAAATGTACACAAAACACAATAAAATACTTACGGTAAAAATATAGCCTGGTATCCCTTGTGTTGCCACACAAAAACACAATAAAATATCTGTAATGGATAATACAACCTGGTATCCCTTGTAGCACGAGCGAGTAGCAGCACGTCCTCCTCTCAGCAGGTCAGGCTCACAAGTCTATAAGAGGTATTATGGTTGATCTCTCTTTGAGATTTCACCAACACATATATAACATTACTAATAAAGCAGGTGGCTTAGTGACTAATCTGTTGAAGTCCATTGTTAATAGATCACCCAGATTTATGAGAGCTCTTTATATTTCTCACATCAGACCTTTACTTGATTATGCTTCTTGTGTGTGGTTCTCTGGTTATGTTGAAGACCTCAAACTTCTATAGTCGGTCCAAAGGAGATAGACCAAGAATATTTTTGGCTTGGAAACTCATTCCTATTCAGACCGACTAAGACACCTTGATTTATATTATGTTCAGGGACGTCTATTAAGGGCTGACCTAATCAAGTACTGGAAAATATTGCATGGTCTATCGGCTATTAATCTGTCTGATATTTTTCATCTGGCTCCAGCAGTTGGTACCAGGGGTCACTCCTCTAAGATATTCCTTCCTCATAGCCGTTTGGATTGTAAAAAGAGATTGCCAGCTGACACTGTTGCAGCTGCCAGTCTATCTTCTTTTAAAAGGCTGTTACATAATGCCATGGGCAATACTTTATATGATTATGATGAGTAGGATTACTATATGCATTATGTTATAAACACCACTCAAGGTATATAACTTCCAGTTCTATTCGTCTTATTGTATATTTAGATGTTTATGATAATCTGTTGAACTGGCGTACCTGTGGTTCTGGGCCCCCCTTTATTGGAGTAGTATGTGTATGCTAGCTGGTCTAGTTTTGTCTGAGGAGAGCCAACCAGGTAAGAAACCAGATAAGAATGGATGGATACATATTGGAAAATGAGTGGGTGGCTATAGATAGAGAAATAGTTGGATGGATATAGTTAGGTAAAATGGTGGATAGCTATAGATACGGAAATGAATTAATGAAAATTGAAAGGTAAATGGTTGAATGAGAAAGAGGTTAGGGGAGAGCGGGGTAAGATGAGCCATTTTTCGCTTTGAGCAAGTTATCCCTAAAACACAAGCGCAATGAGTGCCATATGGCCTTTGTTGCCTGGCACATTTCCTTCTCCACATTACAATTACAAGCGTAATTATTGGATAGGAACGTACAACATGTTTTCCCCGGCTCCACGTATACCTCAGGCGTGCGGGAATTATCAGTTAGACTTGGTTGCTGTATCGCCTCAATAAAGGAAAGACGTACGCCGCGGTTTATCATTACTCCCGCCGCTGGACAAAGTGGACATCCCATATGGCGCAGTGATTCTCCAGTACCTACAGTTACTCAAAATGCACCTACCTCGCCGGTCCCCACGCTCGACGCCTAGCAGGGCCTCGACGCCAGTGGTTCCTCGCAGCCTCATGCCGCTGCTGCAGCAGGCGAGGCAGACCATCAACGATCAGCAGCAGGCCATCACCACCCTGTAGGCCAACATGGTGGCACTCAATACCCGCGGCAACACAATACCTACCTCTCGGGTGCCTCCCTCGGCTGCCCCTGAGAAATGCAACCTGGAAATGACGCCGGCAGCCTTTAGGTCTTGGAGACAGTCACAACAGGAGGTGGTCCACCTGGCGCCCTGACACAACAGAAGGCGTTAGACGCCATAGGTAAGCTAGTGCTCCGCTCCTCGAACCAGGCAGTACAGTGGACTGAGTTTTTCAGTGTTGGTCAAGGGCAAGACGAGTGCGTCAGTGACTATTTCATAAGGGGTGCTCAGAAAGCCAACGACTGTGCGTTTAAGTGTCCCCAGTGCAGTTGCAACCTCTCAGAGTACCTGCTCCTGAAAAAGCTAATGGTAGGACTGCGTAACACAGTTCTGAAACAGCAGGTGTACCAGATGTGTGACTCTATAGGCAGTGTCGACGCCCTAAGGGCTATGTGTTGTGCTCACGAGGCGGCTTGCCAGCACGCTGCGGGCGGGAGCCCGTGGCGGGAACACAGTCGTGTGGCTGGCACCGCACAGGCTGTGGAGGACGAGGACTGCCCGCCCGACGTTGCAGCCACCACGGCTGGTAAGATCCAGCCCTCGCGTACCTGCTGTTACTGTGGTACCACGCACGCCCCTGACAGGGCCTCCTGCCCGGCCAGGGAGGCAGTCTGTCTCGGATGCCAGAAACAGGGCCACTTCAAGAGGTGCTGCAAGGGCTCGAAGCGCCTTAACAAGGCCATGCTTGATAATGCTGTCTCAGGCTCTGTGACAATAGCAGGCACACAGGTAACCCGCCAACCCACCGTGGAGGTGACAGTGGCGCTTGGAGGGGGAGCCAAGCACCACACCGCTGCCGTTGCAGACACCGGGGCCCAAGTGTGTGTCGCCGGGGAGGCTCTGCTGTCCAGCCTCCACATTAAACCTGCGCAGCTGCGTGGGCGGGTGGCCTTGCGGCATGTTGCGGACCTGCCACTACAGTGCCTCGGGGCGTGCCGGTGCACCATATCCCTGGGCGGCCTGAAAGCAGAGCAGGACGTGTACTTCATACCCTCTGCTAAGTCACTGTTCCTATTACTGAGGGCTTGCAAGAGGTTGGGATTAGTGCCTGCCAGCTTCCCCCACCACTCCCAGCTGGCGGTGCAGGCACTGGCGGCAGACGGTGCAGCCCCCGAGCTCGGCCTGCGGTGACATCATTCCCGCCACACGAGGAGAACGTGCGGCGGCTGGAGGAGTGGCTGCTTCAGCACTTCTCGGCCACAACCTTCAACACCACCAGGCACCCGCTGCCAGTGATGGAGGGCGAGCCTCACCACATCCACCTGGCACCCAACACCGTCCCCCATGCCTGCCACATGCCGGCGTCTGTACCGAAACACTGGGAGGACGAGGTGAAGGCCCAGCTAGAGGAAGACATCAGGCGGGACGTCATCGAGCCCGTCCCGGCAGGGGAACCCACAGAGTGGTGCGCCCGCATGATGGTGGTGGCCAAGAAGTCTGGCTAGCTGTGGCACACCGTGGACTATCAGCGCCTTAACGCCGCTTGCCGGAGGGAGACGCACCACACCCCTGCTCCCTTCGACATGGTTTCTGGAGTCCCCAAGCACTCCTTCAAGACAGTAGCAGACGCCTACTGGGGCTACCACCAAGTTGAACTGGACGAGGAAAGTCGCAGTCTCATCACCTTCATCACCCCATGGGGAAGGTTCAGGTACCGCTGGACCCCCATGGGCCACTGTTCTGCCGGCGACGCATACACCAAGCGTTTCGATGATGCCATTCAGGGCATTATGAGGAAATGCAAGTGTGTCGACGACACCCTTCTCTATGACAGCAACATCGAGGAGGCTTTCTGGCACACTTACGAGTTCCTGACGACCTGTGTAGTCAAGGGAATTACGCTGAAGCCGGAAAAATTTCAGTTCGCTCGGAGGGAAGTTGATTTCGTGGGCTTCCGTCTGGGCTGGGACGAGTACAAGCCCACGGACGAGCACCTCGCGGCCATCAAGAACTTCAGCATGCCAGACAAGCCCTCCATCACAGACATCAGGTCGTGGTACAGTTTCGTGAATCAGCTCGCCCCCTTCCTCGCCACGGCCCCAATCATGAACGACTTCAGGGAGCTCCTGAAGAAACCACGCGGCAGGTCTGTGTATTGGGACGAACAACTGCAAGAAAAGTTTCGCCAAGCCCAGGACACCATATGCCAGCTCGCCAAGGACGGCCTGGCATACTATGACAAGACACGCCCAACGATAGCCATCACAGACTGGAGCAGGGAAGGTGTCGGGTTTGTCATCCTGCAGCAGTACTGCCATTGTTCATCCGCTGTCGGCCCCTTCTGCTGCAAGGCTGGCTGGCGCCTGGCGCTGTGCGGCAGCCGCCACCTCACTGCCGCTGAGGCAAGCTATGCCGCAGTGGAGGGAGAAGCTTTAGCCGTGGTGTGGTGCCTCCAGAAAGCCAGGCTGTTCTTGCTGGGATACCCGAACCTCACCATCGTGGCCGACCACCGCCCCCTCACTAAGCTCCTGGGGGACAGAGCTCTGTCAGAAGTGGTCAACCCGCGGCTCATCCGGCTAAAGGAGCGGACGTTGCAGTACCGCTTCTAGGTAAAATACCTGCCCGGGAAAAGGAACGCTGCGGCAGACTTTCTATCCAGGTACCCGGCGCTCAGGAGCCCCTCAACGGACACTGATGCGGACCTGGACGAGGACCTCGCTAAAGCAGTTGCAGCCGCCGTGATTGCCACAGTCGGACACGAGGGTCACATCCTGGACGAGTCAGTGGTGAGAAATTTTGCAGCCGACGACCCCATGTACCAACTGTTGCTGGCCAAAGTGTTAGCCGCGGACTGGCACCAACATAAATCGCAAGAGGTGGCCTGCCTGCGCCCATTCTATGGCGTGAGAGACAGGTTGGCAGTCAACAAGGACCTGGTGACGTACAGTCGCCCAAATATATGATGACGCGTCTTACGGAGATTTTTGCTCAAAAATTAGATTATGGCAAACCTAACAAATGGAATGAAATATTCTTATAACTTGTCAGGAATGTCATTATATTCACGAATTGTTACTGTAAATGAACTAAAAATAAATTACAATTGATAATTAAGTCTAGTTTATGAGAAACAACCATCTAATCATGATATTTCATGAATACTTGTCGAAGCATTTTGACATCGAGCTTTTCGCTCAAAGAAATTCAGTCATAAGAAATTATCTTTTATAAATAAAATTTATACATGCATAAGACTATTTATTCATAATGATCTTAACTATTGAGCCAAATACATATAAAAAAATATGTATTAATTGTTTAAATATTCTCCATTAAGAATTATGTTAATATGAAATCTACATTTAAACTCTCGCTTGACCATGACGTCATCGGGCAGGATGTTCCTTAAGTTATTGGCAATAGACTATTAACGTAATAAGATATAATTATTACTCATAGTCTTCACATAACGGTTAGTAATAGGCAATAATTAGTATATTTTAAAATATCTTGTAATATGTTATGATTAATATATCTTTGAATAATGATAATAATAGTGTTACGCAGTGACTTTAAATGTGGCGCGGGAAGTGAGGGGAGGGCCAGAAAAAAAGAGTACGGAAGAAGAGAGACGGGGTCGGCTCGGATGTGAAACCTCGCTGCTAGCTGATAACGCCTGCCACAGCCCTGGGACCAGACTTGGACAGTGCCATCTACATGCCGTAACTGTGTTGCTCCTCCTCCCTATGTACACTGGACCCCTATTGCTGTAAATATTCTAGGTAATATAGCAGTGCCTTAAAAAAGCATCTCGGTGTTTACCTGTATCCTGCCTGATCGTAAGTGTCTGATACAGCAAATGGACCCTGTAAGTATTGCGTCAGCAGCGCCAGCCGCCTCTACTTATATCCTGACCAGCTGTCTGCCCAACACCAGTGCGTGGACAGTGCAGAGAGAGGCTGCGGCGTAACACTGGTGTCAGAAGTAAGGATAGGATTTCGCTGTGCCTTGTTTTGCTGCCTACGGGAGGACACAAAATGGCGGACGGTGGTGGTGACTCATCTCAAGGCGACCAGACTAGCCAGCCGTCACTGGCCGATCTGATGGCCATATTACATTCTGTGAGTGTAGGACAACAGACTTTAGTGGCAAAACAAGACGCGATGAGGCAGGATGTGTGTGTTTCACTGCAGGCACTGAAGGCAGACAGAGGTGAAGTGTGCAGTAGTGAAAAATGAGGTACAGGGAGAAATTGACAAAGTAAAAGAGCAATTGCAACACAGTGACAACGTGGCACGTGAACTAGTGAACACAGTGATGAGGATGAGTGACAGATTGAGTGCTGTGGAGGCGGATACTGTGCAGGACAGTGATGCTGTGAAGCATTTGGCAGACAGGGTCAGTGATGTGGAACTGAGTGGTGATAGTGGCCAGCAAGCTCTGAGGGACCTGTTGAGTGTCAAGATCGAGCCTGGACTAAGTGAGGAGGATACTGAGAGTGTAACTTCGTGGCCAGACAGCATCGCGGCCATAGCGAGCTAGCCAGCTGGGCTGGGAGCGGGCTGTTTTCGCCACACCCCGTTGCCGCCGCCACAACCACACCCTCACCCCACCACTCAACCAAGCTTTCCCGCCCCCTTGCCATATACTCCTCCTGTTACTCCTCCTGGCTTCAGAAGCAGCGTAGTAAGGCGTAAACCTCAAGAGTTTGACGGAAAAGTGTCGCTGGAGGCTTACTTGGCCCACTTTGAACTGCTGGCCCAAGCACAGGGTTGGAATCAGCAAGAGTGCGCTGTACAGCTGGTGTCTAGCTTGAAAGGGCCGGCAATGGAAGTATTGAGCTAGCTGACACCTATTCAGCGCACCTCCTACACCAGTCTGGTGGCCGTCTTGGAGAGACGCTATGGTCATCAGTACCAGGCCGAGGTGTTCAGGGCCAGGTTCCGTGCCAGAGTGAGAGCGCGAGGAGAGACGCTGCAAGAACTAGCACAGGACCTAGAACACCTGGTGCGTAAGGCGTACCCCGGAGCCTCTGAGAAGCTTACCATGGTGCTGCTGAGGGATCAATTTGTTGACGCTCTGGAAGACGCTCAGCTCAAGATCTACGTGAAGCAGGCACACGCGAGGGACCTGCAGGAGGCCCTTGCCCGGGCACTGGAGTTCGAGTCCTTTGTAAGGACTAGTGCTGAGAGGCCCAGCGTAGATGCTGAGAGAGGACTGCAAGTCCGGCGAGGTCGAATGAAGAACCAGGCCAGCGAGGGGCAGTTCCGAGGAGCGTGTTGGAAGTGCCAAGAAATTGGACACAAGAAAGCAGACTGTCGCAGATCTCCAGCCCTACCACGGACTCACTCTGCAGAGCAGGTGGGGCAGTACACTTACCAGCCCTGCTGCCGAGAATGTGGCCAGCTGGGCCACGTATCTCGTTCTTGCCCTGAAAACAAGCAGGCAAGCAAGACAGTGGAGACGGGAAACGGCAGCCGACTGGGGAATGAGGGTCACCACCAGCCAGTCCCACCCAGGCCCTTTTCCCGGTAAAATGTCGTCAGGCGGCCGCCCACAGCGTGCAGGTTGAGGGCACTGTCGATGGAAAAGCGTGCCGGCTCACGGTGGATACGGCGTCGGAGAAGACGTTTGTGAGGCCGGACATGCTGTCGACGAAGAGGCCTCCTGTGGCAGCCCAACGACTGTGTGGTGTCACAGGGCACTGCGCTGAACTACGGGGACCTGTGGAGGCAAGAATAACAATTGGATCCGAGGAAAAGGAGATGCCTGTGTACATAGCAGACATTGAAGACTCCTGTCTGCTGGGGCTGGATTATCTGCTGCAGAGTCGTGCCTGTCTGGACTTCGGAGGCATGAGCATGGAGATCCAGGGGACGAAGGTGCCGCTGTGGGAGATGAATGGCAGCGCACATGCAGTGGCAGCCCAGACCACTCTCATAACAGCAAGAACAGAGAATTGGGTGAGTTGCAGGCTAAGTCATATCATAGAAGGTGACATCTGTTTGGTGGAGTCTTCATCTGCTTGCCAGTTGCAGGACGGGCTGATGGTCGGACGGACACTGATGCAGCCACACAACGAGAAGGTGGCCGTGCTGGTCGCCAACCTGGATAACGAGGACCGGCAGATTCCCGCTGGAGCCACGGTGGGGAGCTGCGAGGTAGTGGAGCTGGTACAGGAGGCACCAGGCTCAGTCTACGTTAGGAAAACGGCTACCCGTGGTTTGCCAGCTCACCTGCAGGACCTGTGGAGCCGGAGCATGGTGTGCCTGGAGCAGCCCGACTGGAGGAGTTGCTGTGGGAGTACGCTGATGTCTTCTCGTTAGGTGACCTGGACGTGGGGCGCACGAGTTTCGTCGAGCATCACATCAACACCGGTAACCACCCCCCTGTGAAGCAACCACCTCGGAGAGTTGCACCGGCCAGACGGCAAGAAATGGAGAAGGCAGTGGGTGAATTGGTCACCCAGGGCCTGGTGGAAAAGTCGAGCAGTCCGTGGTCATCTGCAGTGGTCCTGGTTAAGAAGAAGGATGGCACGACAAGATGCTGCGTGAACTACCGGGCGCTGAATGATGTGACGACAAAAGACTCCTATCCCCTGCCTCGTGTGGACGACACACTGGATGCACTAGCCGGAGCCAAGTGGTTCTCAACACTTGACCTGAAGGCAGGGTACCACCAAGTCGAGATGGCAGAAGATGACAAGGAGAAAACAGCCTTCACGTTTGGCAGAGGACTGGCAGTTTCGTGTCATGAGTTTTGGCCTGTGTAACGCGCCAGCGACGTTCGAGCGACTCATGGAACGCGTGCTGGATGGGCTTCAGTAGGAGGCTGCCCTGGTGTACTTGGACGACGTCATCGTCTTCGGCCGCACCTTCGGGCAGGAGTTGGAGCGGCTGGAAGAAGTCTTCCGACGATTCCGGGCGGCTAATCTGAAGCTCAGTCCCAAGAAGTGCCACTTATTCCAGAGGGAGGTGTCCTTCCTGGGGCATGTTTTAGGTCAAGACGGAGTGCGGACTGACCCAGAAAAGGTGGCTGCTGTGAGGGATTGGCCGGTCCCAACAAGTGTGAAGGAGATGCGGAGCTTCCTAGGGTTCTGCACTTACTATCGGAGGTATGTGCAGGATTTTGCCAGCATAGCAGCACCTCTGCACCAACTGACCAAGAAGGGTGAGCAGTTCCGGTGGAATGCAGAGCACCAAGCAGCCTTCAACCAGCTGAAAGAGGCACTGGTGGATGCTCCAGTGTTGCAGTACCCAGATCCCAGTCGCCCGTACATCCTGGATTGCGATGCGAGTGCTGAAGGGATTGGAGCTGTACTCTCCCAAGAGAGGGATAGTCAGGAGCATGTGGTGGCTTACTACAGCCAGAAGTTCAGTTCACCCGAGAAGAACTACTGCGTCACCAGGAGAGAACTTCTTGCTGTTGTGAAGAGTCTGGACCACTTTCATCCGTACCTGTATGGGGCCAAGTTTACGGTGAGGACTGATCATGCGGTGTTGAGGTGGCTCAAGACACTGAAGAACCCTGAAGGACAGCTTGCAAGATGGATTGGGAAGCTGGAGCAGCATGACTACAAGATGGAGCACCGGCCTGGTAGAGTGCACAACAACGCAGACAGTCTCAGCCGTCGCCCCTGTGAGCCTGGTTGTAAGCAGCAGCAGGGAAGAAGGCACAGAGAAATGTTGCAGGACCACAGTGCAGGCAGAAGTGACTGATAGCTACCAGCGACTTGGGGAAGCTCAACGTGAGGACCCAGACATAGGCCTCATCGTAGAGTTGATGGAGCGGAATGCCGAGAAGCCACCATGGGAAGAGATCGCAGCATTGAGTCCAGCGGCCAAGCACTACTGGATGCAGTGGGACACTCTTCAACTTGGTAGGGGAGTGCTCCTGAAGAAGTGGATGACTCCAGATGGACGAGTGCGGTTCTGGCAGTCAGTGATGTCGAAGGAGCTGAGGGCAAGAGTGTTGCGAGAAGCACACGAAGGCGTAACGAGCGGCCACCTGGGAGTGAAGAAGACGTTGGGTCGACTAAGGCAACGCTTCTACTGGGTGGGTCTGCGAAGTGACGTAGAGGAGTGGTGCCGAGCTTGCGACACCTGCAGTGCTAAGAAGGGCCCTGGACGCAGGACGAGGGTCCCTATGCAGCTGTACCAGGTGGGAGCCCCCATGGAGCGGGTAGCAGTGGACATCGCTGGGCCACTGCCACAGACAGCTGCCGGGAACCGGTACATTTGTGTGGCCATGGATTATTTTACGAAGTGGCCAGAAGCCTATGCCTTGCCAGACCATGAGGCAGCAACTGTTGCAGGAGTCCTGGTAGAGCAGTTCTTCACACGGTTTGGGGTGCCGTGTGAGCTCCACTCTGACCAGGGCAGGGAGTTCGAGTCAGCAGTGTTCCAAGAGTGTTGTCAGCTGCTGGGGATGAGGAAGACAAGGACAACACCTCTGCGGCCCCAGTCGGACGGCATGGTCGAAAAGTTTAACTGGACACTGGCGCAGGAGTTGGCGAAGTACTGTGGCGAAGGACAGACTGAGTGGGACCGGAAGCTGCCAGCATTGCTCATGGCGTATCGGTCTGCTGAGCATGAGGCCACTGAGTACACACCTGCCAAGCTCATGCTGGGCCGAGAGATTCGCCTGCCAGTGGATCTGATTACCGGTCGCCCGCCAGACGAAGAGCTCCCCACAGCACGCACTAGCTATGCTGTAGCACTGCAAGAACGCTTGCTGGAGGCACACCACCAAGTGAGGCAGAACCTCAAGTTTGCCGGAGAATCGATGAAGCGGCTGTACGACCGGGGCACCAAGTCAACCGGCTTCACAGAAGGTGACCTGGTGTGGTTACATAACCCCCGGAGACGGAAAGGCCTGTCGCCCAAGCTGCAGAGCCCTTGGGAGGGCCCTTATACTGTTCTGGAGTTCATCTCGGAGGTGACCTACCGGATCAGAAGAGGACCTCGCTGCCGGGACAAGATTGTCCATGTTGACCGCCTTTGGAGGTACTACGGATCCGGGCAGTATACATGGGGCCCTGGCGGTGATGACGACGATGACGACGATGAAGAGGAGCCGCAGGATCAACAGCAAGATGAGGACATTGTTGGAGGACCATGGGACGAGGTGATTGAGATGCAGCCGGTGGCTGGCACAGCAGAGGGTGTGGCCGGAGGGCAACCCTCCCCATCACCGCCAGCCCAGATGCCCCGCCCCAGGAGGAAAGTTCGGAGGCCTCATAGGTTCGACGACTATGAAATGTCCACCGAGGAGGAGTCATGAAGAAGTCAAGTCTGTCATTTATTTTTATGTATTTTATTTTTTGTATCAGAAGACTGTCTTATTTTAGTATGGTGTATATTGGAGGATCTTTTGTATTTTTTGTATTCTTTATATGTTGTAATGAACGGGGTCGTCCATGTTTTTAAAGAGGGGGGCAGTGTTACGCAGTGACTTTAAATGTGGCGCGGGAAGTGAGGGGAGGGCCAGAGAAAAAGAGTACGGAAGAAGAGAGACGGGGTCGGCTCGGATGGGAAACCTCGCTGCTAGCTGATAACGCCTGCCACAGCCCTGGGACCAGACTCGGACAGTGCCATCTACATGCCGTAACTGTGTTGCTCCTCCTCCCTATGTACACTGGACCCCTATTGCTGTAAATATTCTAGGTAATATAGCAGTGCCTTAAAAAAGCATCTCAGAGTTTACCTGTATCCTGCCTGATCGTGAGTGTCTGATACAGCAAATGGACCCTGTAAGTATTGCATCAGCAGCGCCAGCCGCCTCTACTTATATCCTGACCAGCTGTCTGCCCAACACCAGTGCGTGGACAGTGCAGAGAGAGGCTGCGGCGTAACAATAATATAATTAATATATCTTTATATAATGACAATAATAATGTTATAATCAATATATCCTTATATAATGAAAATACTGTTAATAGGTTATAATCTATATAGCTTCAAATAATAATAATAATAATAGGCTGTAATTAATATATTGTCTTTAAATTATGATATAATGTTCAACCGTTTGTGCACGATGACGTCATCAAATACTGGTAACATCAAATACTGCTAACAAAGCTATTATTGTCGTCTTTATATACCGGCTGTATTGTCCTAATACTATTTTTGAACAATTATTTGCATTATTATGGTGAATGAAAAATGGATTTTAATGAAGAATTATGAAGAATTTATCGCTATAATCTAAAAAATATTTGAGTTATACCAATAAATTTTACATATTTTTTTCATTTTCTTTGAAGACAAAAAACTAAAAAACAATTTTTAAGGATGGCTCAAATAAAAAGATACTGAATCTTAAAAAAATTGAAAATACAATAGTTTTATTTCGTTCTAGAATATTTTAGATGAAAAGAAATTGATAAGTAATCGTTTTATGATGCCGACCTACCACTCAGAGTGCGTTAATAGTGTAATTGTAAGGAAATGTCGATTATGATATTACCCTAAATTAAACAAAACATGGCGGCGTATATATTGAGATCACTGGATACAGTTGCCAGATGTCGCCAGAATGAAACAATTTGAATTATGCGCCATCATTTCTTTGGGCGACTGTACACATTTGATCAGGGGTGCGTGCGCCTTGTGATTCCAGAGCTCCTCCGTCCACAGGTAGCAGTGAACCTTCACGCCGGTCACCAAGGGCTCGACTCCATGCTGCGGAGGGCAAGGCAGTGTGTATACTGGCCCGGATTGGAGGGAGACCTGCAGCACTACAGGGCATCCTGCACGCCATGCGAAACATATGCCCCCTCGCAGCCCGCAGAGACACTCGTCATCACACCGCCCCCGGAGTACCCCTTCCAGTCTACAGTGGCAGACATGTTCCAGCATGACGGGTACACTTACATGGCTTACGCCGACAGGCTCACCGGGTGGCTGGAGCTCGCCCACTTCCCATCCGGCGCCACCTCGCAAAGGATCAAGAATCAACTGAGGCGTTACTTCACACGATGGGGAGCTCCAGAACAACTGTCCACCGACGGAGGTACGAATCTGGCAAGCGAGGAAATGGCAGAATTCCTCAAGGACTGGGGCGTCACAGTACACCTATCGTCAGCACAGTACCCCCAGTCGAACGGGCGAGCCGAGGCAGCAGTCAAAACGTAAATGATCCTTGGTTCGCAGTGAGCATTTTGATACCAGACAGCGCCAGATTTTGTAATTTTTGCCGGAAAATAAATACTTTTTGGGGCAAGTTTTACTTACAAGCTTACACAGGTGTATTATTGCACATTAATGCGTATGAAATTTAAGTCTATTAAACTCATGATGTCCGACGGCATATGACATCGTTTAAGCCTCTATTCATAATTTCATATGATATTCTTAATTAAGACAGCTTATATTTGTATCAAGGCAAGCAATTTGTCATTTTCTATTAATCTCAATGGGCATATACTGATACATACTTTCATTTGAATGTACCAAACAATAGGTAAATCCATGTAATGTATAGAAAATAAAATTTTGTGTCGCAGACTTAATTTTTTCCAGTACGACAACTACGTCCTCGGCTACTGGCAGCAAACCACAACAAACACTAGCAGGCTACTCAGGGCAACTCCTAATGGCATTGTCAGCTGCAAATGCTGTGGTAAGGTTTTATTAGAAGTAAAATGTATCCATAGTGATAAATACCAGTCTTTTTAACGGCACTTATTATACTACGTCGTACGTCTGGCAGCGGTGCTGTTTTTGTTTTCTTCACTGATCACCTTCGTATATAAGACGTGACAGTGATTTCCAATATTTTTTAACACACTCAGATAAAATGTATAAGCCGAAATCAACATCCTTTTATTTTTACTGCTCATACTTACTGAAAAAATAATAATTACCTAATTGTAGCTTTATCTTATAATACAATTAACAAAGCCTTATCATGCACCAGTAAGTAAGAATAATAACATTAAGGTTATGTTTTTAATTTTAAATACACATGTGCAGTAATTCATGTCGTATTTTTTCTGCAGATCGGCTTCTAAATTAACTAAGTCACCCCTTTGCCCCGGAGAAGCGGAGAAAATTAAAAATTCTAGCGCTGATAGGTGTCTACGACCCTAGCTGCGAACAGGCTAATTGGAGCAAAGGTGGTGTAGTGTTCTGTCACTGTTCTCTAAAGACACAGGTGACTACTGGAAATTGGGGTGAGATTATGTCCATGTGTGGTGAAGGATTATTGAGGTATTGGGGCGCCTTGGAGAATAGTATGTGATGTGAAGATGTTTTGGGAGACAAGTTGAGGTATTGTGGTGTAACATTGTGATGTTAAGTGGCAGGACATTTGAGTTATATGGTAACTTATACATTAGTCAAGTTGACTTTATAGTGTGATTTTTGTATCAAGGAGAGTTATTAATGACCATATGTGTGATATTGTGGAATGTGAGAGAATTTAGTTAAAAGGGGATGTTACAGAAATTTGAGTTCCCTAGACCTTTTGTATTTTATTACTATTCATTTTGTGTATTCTGTCATCTTTATTTCAATATATTTGTTTTGTTATAATTAGAGTGTATTTCAGTCCCTTTCCAACCTAAATCTAATTGACACAGAAAGAGTAATCAGGAAAGCAGTGAGAGGAGGTTACAGAAGGTAAGAGTAGTGGTGTTAATGTATGTGCGATTCGGATAAGTTAGGCGGATAATTTAGTATCCTTAATATCCTGACTTTTAAAACTCCCTCAGATAGCTATAATATCTACCCTCTGTTAGGGAGCAAACCGGGTCGTAACAGTTATGTTAATTTAAAAGGTATCAAATATTTTCTATGACCAAAAATCGGGAGCTAGGCGAAGTGCAGATGCCATATTTTTCCTGACCACACGTTAGGTTTTGTGAACATCAGTGCATTGTGTGTTCGTCAATAGGTCACTGTTAGGTATGTTAGTGATGCACCTTGTTTATAGCTTAAATCATTGTATTTTGTCTTCCCCCATCCAAGAACCCCGCATTTCCACAGATCCCCAGACTTGTTGGGGATGATAAAGATATTTTATATATTCATTTGCGACGGAAATTAATGTCAAAATCATTCATAATGGATCAAAATCTATACGAAAAGTGTGTTATTTGTATGGAGGTGTATTCTGGTGTAGATGTAAAATTTTACCATTAGTTTCTTTAAACCATTCACTATTTTAGACTAAACATTTCTTTTTCTGATAAATTTAGATTGGTTTGAATTAATCAGATGTTTGTCATGCCATGCAGCCCTTTTTTCCCCCTCAATAAATGGTAAGTAAAAATTGCTCCAAAAAAAAAAAGATTAATTTAAAACCATCAAAATCAATAAAAAAAATAGGGTAAAATTTTACATCTTCACCATAATGGCATCTGTTTACGAAAGAAAACGGCGTTTGCTCCTCGTCTAACTCCCAGCTTTTGGTCATAGATAACATTTGATATCTTCTAAATTAATATAACATAACCCAAATTAACCAAACCTTAACCTATATTGACAAATAACCTTTTTCAAACCAAACTAAACTTAACTTTTCGAAGAGAATTGGTCTCAGAAAACATTGAATATCTCACAAACTAAGAATTTGTGACAAATGTAATTAAGAAAACCTCAAAATGCATCAGGTAATGCAAAATATAACCGTGAATTCTTTAGAGTATTCTGAAGATGTAAAATAATACCAAAAATAGCTTTGTTACCATAACCTTCCCAGAGCTGCAGTTAGATAAGCTTAACCAAACCCAACCTAATCTAATCTGTGTCATCGCGTAGATCTTTTTATCCGGACCAATCAAAATGCATAAAATCTAATCAGTAAAATATAGTTTTGTCCTCCAAATTAGTGAAAACCCACTGAAGCAAGTTTGCCGGTAGTACTTAGGGCTGTAGGAATGGTGGTGGTAAGGTTTTTGTGTCTTGATTGTACTGTTATTTAGTAAACTTTGATCAGTGAGTTAATAAGATGACAGGCTTAAGAATTTAAGGAAGCTGCAAGAGGTCAGTAGGCCTACAAGAGGTAGTCCCTGTACTATATAACATATAAAGGTATTATTCCAGTGTTTCACCTGACACTTCGAAGGACAGCATGTGTTCAGTCTGCCTGGTCGAACAGCCGAAGGCTCCTGAGATAGGGGAGTGACCACCTCCCTATTTTTGCCTCTCTCCCACAAGCTGCTCCTAGACCTCATCCCGGATGCCTGCCACGGTGGAAAATAAAATCTTCTGAGTGGTCAAGATACGACGCAGGCCTCACAACTCCTCCTCCTCCCTGGAGGAGGCAACCGAGTTATTCAGTCAGACTCTGGAGGAAGCAGGTAAGACTGCCTTCCGCCTTATCACCCGTCACACTCCCTACCGCCCAGGGAAGCCATGGTGGAATGAGGACTGTGCCCAGGCAGTACTGGCCCGCCTTAGAGCCTGAAACAAATGGCACAGGACTCCAACGACAGAGGCAGGCAAAGAATACCGTTGACTGGATGCTATTTGTGTCAAGACCATCTTGCAAGCTAAGAGGAAAGCATGGGCTTCCCACTGCTCATTTCTTTCCTTTTTCTCTTCCACAAAAAGAACATGGAACTTCCTGCACTCCATGGAGGGCAAGAAGGCATGTCTCCCTATCCCCCTGCAAGGTCCTAACCAGACCCAAACAACCCTAGATGACCCTCAGAAGGCAGAAGTGCTGGCAGACTATTATAAGTTAAAAATAGGTCTTCCCCCACCCTCTGCCCACCTGCAGACCTCAACTTCTTCTCAACCAAGTCATTAATAGTGCCATCGTCTCTCCTGGTGTTCCTGAACTTGCACAACCTTTCACCACAGGAACTGATCAAGGCCCTACAGACGCTCAAAGCTAACAAAACGCCAGGACACTACCACATCCCTTATGAATTCCTCACACACCTCACCCCACAGCTACAAGAAAGCCTCCTATTGATGTACAACACCAGCTGGCTGACAAGGCAATACCCAGCCTGTTGGAAACCATCCATCCTCATCCCCATCCCCAAACCTGGTAAAGATCCCACACTCCCATCAGCGTACCGACCAATCGCCATCCTCTCCTGCATTGGGAAGCTAATGGAGAGATTAGTCACTACCAGACTTACCTGGTGGCTGGAGGAAAAACACCTGCTAAGGAAGGAGCAGTGTGACTTTTGCTCCCACAGAAGTATCCTTGATGTGCTGGGTTAAATGGAGTACCACATCTGTGACACCTACCGCCAGAGACAGGTCATGACAACCCTCTTTGTAGACCTGGAAGGGGCATTTGACTCAGCACCACACACGGGGATCCTATATAAGTTGGCTAATATGGGCATCACAGGAACCACTCTTACCTGGGTTAAACACTTCCTCACTGACCGTTCCTTCCAGGTCGTAGTAGGTGCCTCCATGTCTTCACACCACATACAGAGAGGTGTACCACAAGGGTCAACACTCAGCCCACTCCTCTTCAACACACTCCTGTCTGACCTCCACATTCCAATCCACTCACACCTCCTCATCTATGCTGATGATATCACCATCATCAGCAGGGCACCAACACTAACCCAGGCACAGACCCACCTGCAAGAAGCTGCAACAATGCTGGGGGTGGGTTGAGTGACCTCCTGGGGCCTCACACCCAGTGTAAGAAAAAGCACACTCATGTGCTTCACCCTGAAAGCACTGCACACCCTACCTCAAGTAACGATGTGCAGCGAGACTGTCCCATACTCCACAACACATACCTTCCTGGGGCTGCACATGGATGGTCCTCGTCTCTCCTGGGCCAGCCATGTGGAATACCTCCGCACCGCCTGCAACAAAAGGCTCGACATAATGAAGAGGATCACAAGTATTTGCTGGGATGCCAACCGTGATCTACTACTCCAGTACTACCTTGCCACCGTCAGACCCAAACTCATGTATGGTAGCAGCACATATGGGTCAGCGGCGCCATCTACCCTCACTAAGCTGGATACCATTCAAAATAATGCACTCAGGATTTCCATGGGGGGTATGAAATCCTCTCCAATCATCTCCCTCCATGCTGAGAGTGGCATTCTTCCCTTGGCCAAACACAGAAGAGAGGTACTGTGCCACCACTACCACCGCATCATGAGCTTGCCACTCTCCCATCCACTCAGCACTCTTTACACCATTTCTGGAGTGACACAGCACACACCATTATGGCATCCTGGAGCCAGACAACCCCTGCTGGTGAGAGCCCTGCAAGCTCATACCATCCTCAGCTTGACTCCACCACCTCCACAGCCCACCAGTCCACACTCCTTTACCACCCTGGCTGGACATCTCCCACATGTTTGCCCTGCATATTCCTGGCCTTCCTCCAAAGCAATCTGCCAGTATCCTAGCAGCTCTCCTCTTCCAGCAGCTGGACAAGACACTGTACCACAACCATCTAAAAATATTTACTGATGGCTCCCTATCCCCAGCATCCCCTGCTACATCAGCAGCCATCTATGACCCTGGCGCCTCCATCTGCAGGACGTGGAGGCTTCTACCGGAGACAGACGTGGTGACAGCGGAGCTTTACGCCCTCCACCAAGCCTTTACACACCTCTGCACCACCTACACTAAGGGCAAGGCTGTGGTGTACACAGACTCTCTCTCGTCACTCCATCTCCTCTTCCGCCACCCAACTTCATCCACGTCCCTCGTCCACGCAACGCAACAGACCCTCCTCCATCTCAACACTGAGGGCTGGAACATCATCTTCCAGTGGGTGCCTTCACACTCAGGTGTTAGAGGTAACGAGGCCGCTGACACCGCCGCCAAGAGAGCCTTGTCGGAGGTAAACATAACACCTCTCCCTCTTCCTCTCTCCATGGCAAAGCGTCTCATCTCTCGGATTTGCTGCTCTGCCTGGGACAACACTCTCATTGATGCCCTCCACATCACATCCATGGGCCAATACCACAGGGATTCCTCACCACAGCCGTGGATACGGAAACAATCTTGCGTCCTAGATGTCGTCCTCACCCGCCTCCGCCTCGGCCACACAACACTCACGGCTCACCTGCATCGCCTGCGTCTATCCCCTGACCCACACTGCCTGTGATGCAGGAACATTCAAGAGACTATCGAACACTTCCTACTACGGTGTCCGCGTTACCACTCTCACCGAGTATTACTCTGCTTCCAACTCCTGGCCCTGAACGTCACCACCTTTGACCTGCCCACTCTGCTAGCAGCAGCAGGCGTCCTCCCCTCACGACAACCAGCTGTCATCCATCTCACCAGCGCTTTCTTGAAAAAGACACGCCTGTGATACCCTCACAGGACTTCACCAGGACTCATATGATCGACTGAATCGTCGCAGTCCTAAACAACACCAAGAACCAATAAGTATGTCTAATTGTTTGGTTGGCTTTATATTAGTTATTTGTTAAATATGATTGGACAACAGCAAATGTCTCAAGATGAACAACAATCTAGCCTCTGTTAGTCTTACATTAATTTGCAGATAGAGGTTCTAAAGTAATATAAGATGGAAAATTTCTGGGGCATAGCAGTTGTTTCTGAATTTCCTCCCCTTAAACCAACTTATGGGACCTATGGGACACCAGCAGGTTATTTGGTAGAGAACATCAGAACGAAATATGGATAATTTCCACTTTCACCCAACCAACAATTTTCTGATGCGCTTTGTGTTTTCTGGTAGGTTAGGTTAGAAAATCAATCAATTCACTACATGTATTATCAGAAAAACATAAGGTACATTAGAAAATCGTTGGTTGGTTAAAACTGGAAATCGTCCCAAGAGATTTGCATTATTGATGAAGTCCAAAACGGACATTTCTTTCTTTCATTGTTGTTTCCTTAGTGAGCAATCTTTCCATACCCAATTAATTTGTGGCATCATATATTGTATGCATGCTTGTATTTTGTTTTTGTTGAAATAGAAATATCGTATTTTACGGCTTACAAGACGCTGCATCTTGGAAGACGCACCCTAATATTGGAGAGAAATTTTGAGGAAAAAATAATTAAGTCATTCTCACACAGGTAGGTAGGCGGTGGTCCAAAGTGTTTTTCTGCTGCTCTGTTCCCATGTTCATTGGCGTATCGTACAACTTCTAGCTTGTATGCGATAGTATAAGTAATTCCTTTTGATGAACTCGCCATGGGTGATAATTTCCGGGACAAACAACAGCTTGTGATACGTGTGACAGCCGGGTGGTAACTGATATACCGTATTTCACGACATAAGTGTGTGAGCAAACCTTATGCTTCGAGCATAGGAGACAACACATCAACACAGCAGATCCAAATGCAGCCGATCCAAAGGCTTGCTGGTCTATGGAAATAAGCCACCTGTTACCTTTGGTTACCCCCCCATGGGAACTACCGTGATGGGGGGGCTTGCGTGTCCGTCAGGGCCGACGAGATGATCTCGAACGTAGGCTGGTGTGGGTCACCGGTGCTGCCCGCCAGGGGGATCGCCCGTTGTGGGCCGTCCTGTGTTGGCTGGAGTACCTGGGCCGGTAGGCATCGAGGCCGGGGTCTTTGCTCGCCATTGCGGGGCAAACTTTCGATGCCACAAGGGCTGCCTTTTAAACCGGGTAGTCCTGTGGGGGACGAGGTACCCCGTCCCCGGCGGTAGCGCTCAGCCCCTTTTGCCGATCCAGTAGGCGGTTTACCCGTGACCCCCGATGCCATTCTTACAAATTCATATCAGTTTATGGACAAGAAAACTTTACTTTGTCCCCCTCGAGTGGTACCCGACCAGTCCCTCGAGGCCTCTGCTGCTGGTCGCCCCCTTCCTGACGCCTCTGCCTGCCCAGTGGACCTGGCTTCGACCTCTCTGCCAGTTCCTCAGAGCCCTACTACTATATCACCTTCTACTCCCCCTACTCTCCCTTGTACCCTTGCCCCCTCCACAGCTTCTCATGCTACTCCATCCTATGCCTCACCTCCCGCGTCTTCTCTCCCTCCTGCTACCACCATCCCGCCTCCCCCAGGGTTCGGTCCTCATTGTTCCTCATCCTTCTCTACCACTACCACGGCCTCTATTCGCACCCCTGTAATCTCCTCATCTCACCTGTCCCCTGTTCCTCCTTCTACCGTCCCTATTTCCAGCGCCCCTTCTACTGCCCCTCTTCCACCCCCTGCGTCTACCACTGTCCCGATTCTCTCTTCCTCTCCTACCACTCCTCCAGCCTCTCTCTCCATCACATCTACATCATCCTCTATTACTACCTTAGCTCCTTATGTCCCCTCTTCCTCTAGGAAGACGACGGCACAGCCCCGGACAGGTTCCTCTCGTGGCGCGCCTCGCCCCTCTGCCTATGACCTCTTCTTTGCCCCTGCCCGCTGGGATCGTTTCTTTACTATCCCCCCCTCTGCTCCCTTCTCTAAGAATACACTCCTCTTTCAACGCTGCTTACAGGAACAAGTGGGCAAGGCCCACTTTCAGACCCAATCTGACCGTTCTCGCCTGGTACGTGTGGAGTCTGAGACTCAGTCTCAGGTCATAGCCAACTTGTTGGCCCCATCCGGTGATCCGTTCTGTGTGACCCCTGACGACCCTCTCAACACATGCACGGGCACTGTCTCCATCTCCCCTCAAGACCCCTATTGACGACAAGGTCTGGTCAGATTGTCATACTGACCTTCTCGACCTACTCAGTGAGTATGACGCTGTCAACGTCAGCTGCTACACCTTGTCCCCCCGGGGTCGCCAGAAATATCCCACCAATGTAGCTCGGATCTCCTTTAAGCGCCACGAACTCCCTACTCATGTCTACGTTGGGGGCGTCATGCTCCCCGTCCAGCCTTATGTTCCTCCACCTCGCCAGTGCCGAAACTGTTGGCGCTTTGGACAACTGAAAAAACATTGCTGCTCCGCTCTCCGCTGCCCTTTGTGTGGCTTTACCCACACCCGCGATCAATGCCCTGCTACTACCCGGCGCTGCTGCAATTGTGGTGGCCCTCATAATGCTCTCTACCGCGGCTGCCCAGCGTATAAGTTTGAGGCTGAGGTCGCTGGTATTTGCTTCTGTGAGGCCTGTTGCCTAGGCTTCACCCCTTCTCCTCGCCATGTCGCTGCCTCCGCCTCTGCCTGTCACTCTCCAGCCACGTCCTCTTCTTCCCACCCCGGCCCTCGGCCTCCCTCTCATACCCCTCCTTCCACCCACCCCTCTCCTTTACCTCCTTTCTCTTCCTCCACCTCCTCCCATCCTCCATCTCCTGCTCTAATTCTTGTGCTGTCCTTGACCCTGATACTCCTACCTCCACCACCGCCCATACTCCTGCTCCTCCCTCTCCGCGCCCCCAGTGCTCCCACTCTACCAAGCAACAACACCACTCTGAGGCTTTGGTTTCCTCTCCCCCACCAACCCCCTCTCCTGCTCCCGCCTTGATCTCTTCGCCCCCTCTCCACCTCTAAAAAGACTCGCCCTGCACCTTCCTCGCCCGCTCCTTCCGAGGATGATACTCTCGATGCCATCGTTGCGTTCATAAAGAACACGGCTCCCTTGTCCTCCCCTCCTACCTCCTTGTCTCCTCTCCCGACCCCTCCTATCCAGGTCGTGGCTTCTGTTCATCCCCCTCCCAAGCATCTCCCTCCTACCCCGACTCCCCCTCCTCCACCTTCTTCCTCGGCTGTCTCCCTTTCCCGACCCCTCCTCCAGCCCCCTCTGCCCCCGGCGCTCCACCCTCTCCCCCTTCCCCGCTTTACTCTCCCCTCCCCTTCTCGTCCTACCCCGCCTGTTCTTCGGTGCAGTCCCCTTCATCTGCCCCTCCTCTACCTTCCTCTGCTGCCCGATCTCTCCTCTCTCTTCCCCTACCACCTGGCTACTCCCGTACCGATCTCCTCTCTCAACCTTCTTCCTCTCCCTCTACCTCATCCGCTCCTGACCCTCTTCCTTCTCCCTTGCTTCTCATGGACATGGATCCCGGTCCTTTACCTCCTACGAATGCTCCTCCCTTACCTACCCCCATTCCGAGTCTTATTCCCTACTGATCATGTCTGTTCTTCAGTGGAATATTTGTGGTTTTCGTTTCCATCAACAGGATCTTCGCCAACTCATTTCCTCTTATGGTCCTCTGCCTTCGGGAAACGTTCCTTACTAGCCCGCCCACCCCTATTCCCCAGTACCGCTTTTTTTCCTCCCCGCACTCTATCTCTTCTTTTGCTATCCTTCTTCACCAGTCTATTGCTTCTACCCCTCATCCTATCCCTACTACACTTCCCTGTACGGTCATTCGTATCTACCTCCGCCGTTGGGTGTCTCATTTCCCTTTACCTTTCTTCTTCCCAGCCTCTCGATCTTGATGCCCTCCGCTCCCTTTTCTCTAACCTCCCTTCTCCACTCCTTGTGGTTGGTGACTTCAATTAGCCTGTTCGCAGCTAGGGTCGTAGACACCTATCAGCGCTAGAATTTTTAATTTTCTCCGCTTTTCCGGGGCAAAGGGGTGACTTAGTTAATTTAGAAACCGATGTGCAGAAAAAATACATGAATTGCTGCACATGTGTATTTAAAATTATAAACATAATCTTAAATGTTATTATTTTTACTTACTGGTGTATGGTAAGGCTTTGTTAATTGTATTATAAGATAAAGCTACAATTAGGTAATTATTATTTTTTCAGTAAGTATGAGCAGTAAAAATAAAAGGATGTTGATTTCGGTATATACATTTTATCTGAGTGTGTTGAAAAATATTGGAAATAACTGTCACGTCCGATATACGAAGGTAATCAGTGAAATAAAAAAAAAACCACCGCTGCCAGACGTACGACGTAGTATACTAAGCGCCGTTAGGAAGACTGGTATTTATCACTATGGGGACATTTTACTTCTAATAAACCCTTGCCACAGCATTTGCAGCTGACAATGCCATCAGGAGCTGCTCTGAGTAGCCTGGTAGTGTTTGTTGTGGTTTGCTGCCAGTAGCCGAGGATATAGTTATCGTACTGGAAAAAATTAAGTGCGACACAAAATTTTATTTTCTATACATTACATGGATTTGCCTATTGTTTGGTACATTCAAATGAAAGTATGTATCGGTATACGCCCATTGAGGTCAGTAGAAAATGACAAATTGCTTGCCTTGATACAAATATAAGCTGTTTTAAGAATATAATCTGAAATTATGAATAGAGGCTCAAACGATGTCATATGCCGTCAGACATCATGAGATTAATTGACTTAAATTTCAGACGTATTTATGTGCAATAATACAGCTGTGTAAGCTTGTAAAACTTGCCCCAAAGAGTATTTATATTCCGGCAAAAATTACAAAATCTGGCGCTGTCTAGTATCAAGATGCTCACTGCGAACAGGCTAATTGTCGCCACATCCTTTGGGGGGATTCTGTGGTCACCTTGTGGCCGCTCCCTCGACCGTTTCCTTAAAGACTTCGACCTTGTTATCCTTAATACTGCCGCCCCCACACACTTTGATCTCCGCACCCAGACTTTCTCCTGCCTCGACCTCGCCCTCTGTTCCCCTGACCTACTGCTAGATCTTCACTGGTCAGTTCTTGACCACAATCCCTGTAGTGATCATTTCCCGGTTCTTCTTTCTCCTACTTCCTACATCCCTCTCCCCAGTCCCCCTCGCTGGTGCTTTGGTAGGGCAGACTGGCGTGCTTTTGCCTCACTGTCTACCCTCCGCCTCTCCTCTCCTGATTTTACCTCCTCTTCTGATATGTTGATCTACTTTACCACGTCTGTCCTCGCTGCTGCTTTTGTTTCCATCCCTCAGACTTCCCGCCCCTTTACCTCCAAGTGTGTTCCCTGGTGGAACCCTGCCTGCACTACCGCCTTTAGCTTGAAACGGACACCCTGGAGTAGTTACCGATGTAAACGGGACACTCCCGGCCTTTGTTAATTTCAAACGTGCCTCAGCTAGGTTCTGCCGGACCGCTAGATTGGCTCAGTCCAACAGCTGGCGTGCTTATGTGTCCACCTTGACTTCCTCTACCCCCATTGTTTCAGTCTGGCGCCGTATTCATAAATTGTCAGGTAAACACCCACCCTCCTTTGCTCCTGTACTTCGCCTCCCCCAGGGTGATATTGCTGAGACCCTCCAGGTTGCTACTGAACTGGGCTCGTTTTTCAGCAGCGTCAGCAGTGGCTCCCATCTTTCTCCTGAGTTTGCTGTCCTTAAGGCGGCACGTGAGCACACCCCTATTACTTTCACACTTTCTTCTAATGCTTCATACAACACCTCCTTCTCCCCCTCTGAACTTAACTCTGCCTTGAAGTGTTGTCGTAACACCTCTGATGGTGTTCACTATCAGATGCTCCGCCATCTTCCTACCGTCTCCCTGACCTTCTTACTTACCCTTTATAATCGCGTTTGGCTAACTGGGGACTTCCCACCCCAATGGCGCGATGCACTTATCCTCCCTTTTCTTAAGTCTAACAAATCTGGTGCTCTCCCCCAGAATTATCGGCCCATCTCTCTGACTAGTTGTGTCTGCAAGCTCCTTGAACGCATGATCAATTTCCGATTGATGTGGTACCTCAAAACAAAGAGCCTTCTCTCCCCTTCTCAGTTTGGCTTTCGATGCACCCGCGGTACAGCGGAGCCTCTCGCCCGCTTACAAACATGTATTACTTCTGCTTTTGCCCAACGAGAATCTGTCTTAGCTGTTTTCTTTCATCTTGAGAAAGCTTACGACACTACTTGGCGCCATCACATCCTTCACCAGCTGTCCTGTATTGGTGTCTCTGGGAACACGAGGGTTTTCCTCCATAACTTCCTGCGGAACCGTTCCTTCCGAGTTAGGGTCACTTCTTCTTGCTCCCCCTCCTTCTGTCAGTACGAGGGTGTGCCCCAGGGCTCGGTCCTGAGTACTACCCTCTTCCTCCTGGCCATTGACGGCATCGTTTCTACCCTCCTGCCTGGTGTCAGGTCCTCTCTTTATGTAGACGATTTCGCCATTTATGCCTCGGGCAGCTCCTCCTCCCTTCTACATCGCCTTCTTCAATCTGCTGTTACTGCCACCTCCTCTTGGGCCACCGACCATGGCTTCCGCTTCTCCCCTACAAAGTCTTTCTCTATTTACTTTTCTCGTTCCCGTACTGCTTGTCCTCCTCCCCTCCTTCTTTATGGTACCCCTTTTGAGTATCGCAGGTCGGGCAAGTTTCTTGGTCTTATTTTCGACTCGCCTCACTTGACGTCAGCATGTCCTCTCTCTCAAGGATACCGCCCTTCGCCGCCTCCGTCTCCTACAAACCCTTCCCCATGTGTCTTGGGAGGCTGACCGCAAGACTCTGCTTTCGCTGCATACTGTGCTGGTCCTTTCTGTCCCTAATTATGGCTGCCATGTTTATTCTTCCGCCTCCCCTCCGTCCTCAGCCTCCTTGACCCTGTTCATCACCTTGGTCTCCGCCTTGCTCTTGGCGCTTTCCGATCTTCCTCCATGGGGAGTTTATACACTGAAGCCGGCCTCCCTTCTCTTCCCCGTTGCCGGGCCCTCCTTTCCCTCCGCTGTTATGCCCGTTTCCTTCAATTTCCCTCCCCCGCTTTGCGTATCCCTCCTTCTCTGTCCGCGGCCTTTGCCACCCGGCCTTGCTTACCTGTTCCCTTCCCCCTCCGTATGCGTGCCCTTCTGTCCCATCCTTCTTCCCCCTCCCTTAATCCGCTCCCATTCTCTGTTTCCTTTACCACTCCCTGGCTCTCCCCTCACCTCTCCTTTTGCTCCTCTGCCTTCTCTGCCTCCCCAAAGTCTAATACCCCTTCCTGTGTCTTACGTTCCCATTTCTCGGCTCATCTTCCTACTCATTCTGGTAGCGTACATGTCTATACTGATGGCTCCAAGTCTTCTACTGGCTCGGGATGTTCTGTCCTGTTTCCTGACACTTATTTCCAGTACCGCCTCCCTCTCGAGGCTAGCGTTCTTACTACTGAGCTGTTTGCGATTCTTTTTGTCCTCCGCCGCATCTTCCGCTTCACCGCTTCTTCTTATACTATTTTTACCGACTCTTGGTCGTCCCTCTCCCTTTTATCTTCCTTTTCTCTTTCACATCCTCTTGTCCGCGACATCCAGGACTGGTTATTCCGCCTTTCTGTCCGTCACAAAACAGTTAGTTTTTGCTGGGTACCCAGTCATGTTGGAATTTCTGGTAATGATGCTGTTGACTCTGGCACATGACGCCCTTACCCTTCCTACCTTTTGCACTTCCTCCCTTCCTGTTTCTGATTATTTCCCAGTTTTTCGGACTTTCCTTTATACCCGCTGGCAATCTTTCTGGTCCACCCTTCTAATAAACTTCACGCTGTCAAGCCATTTCCCCTTGGTCTTACCCATCTCATCCTACTAGACGCTGGGAGACTGTCCTGGCCCGCTTACGAATTGGCTACACCAGATTCACCCGTTCTTACTTGATGTCCCGTTCCCCTACCCCCGTCTGCCTGACTTGTGGCGTCCTTTCCTCTCTTCCTCATCTCCTTCTTTCATGTCCTGCCTCCGCAGCTCCTCGTCTTGCAGCCTTCCCCCACCTTTCCTCCCTGTCTTGTGCCCCCCGTCTTGCTGACATCCTCGCTGAGTCCCCTTCCTTTTCCCTCCCTGCCCTTATATCCTTTCCCCTTCATCTAATTTAATCCCTACCCGATCCTCCCCCCCACCTAGCCATGCTACCCAACCCTACTACCTAACCCTACTACCCCAATAGTGCCATATGGCCTTTGTTGTCTGGCACATTTTCTCCCCCCCCCCCCCCCCCCCCCCCCCAACATTACAATTACAATTATCCTTGGTTACACACCTGTACCGTCAAGATTAAGAGTGGAATGGCTCCCGCCGCCACCAGCTGGCACAATAAACAACAGACTTATGGCTCACATTTGGGCTTGTGGCTTGGCTCCAGGAAGGTTTATGGTATTGGAAATACTTGTAACAAGTAAGTACTGAGGTTATATCATATAAAAGGCTGAATTGAATGGTTACTTAAGTTAACCTCATAATGTAATGACATCATACAAATCCACATCCCTATCAGGCGAGCCAATACAACAACATTCGTCTTGGAAGACACACAAGTATTTTACATGGTATTTTTTAGGTAAAAAAGTGCGTCTTGTAAGCCTTAAAAATACGGTAATAATTTTTGACGCCTAAAAACACTAAAATTAACTAGAAAATATAATTATCAAATGGAAGAAAAAATGTTTGAAACTACATTAAAAGAAATAATCCTCCGAATCACTAAATTTTAACATCATGAGCTCCACACTAAGCTGGGAAGATTTTAATAACTGCCGATCCCTACTGCCGATATTAAATGTCCCTCCAATGTGTTGTTATTACAAAAAGATAACTCGCGTATCTTCATATTGCCATCCAGCTTGGGGACCTGTTGCTATACTGGGTGTTTTGGATGGGAGACCACCACTTACTGTATAAAGGAAAAATGACCCCGCCATGAAAGAAATCCAGAAACAAAGAAATTTCCATTTCTAGTGAAATATATTTTTGAAATTAAATCAAGTTTTCCAAATCTAAACCCTAAAAGTTAAATTAAAGTTTCCTAACCTAACCTAACTTAACTTTTGAAACCCAAGCCACCCTCCCAAAAAAGGCTTCCCGTGCCACTAGCCAGCCAACAACCTGCTTCCACACTGTCCATTTAAAATTTTTAAAAAGTCAAATGTAACCTTTCCTAACCTAATCTACCTGAGAGCAGTAAATGCATTTTGTGTCTTAAGCTAGTCGTCCATTACGCATCTTTTTTTTTTATGCCTCGAACCTATGGCGCTTATTGGCTATAGGCTTGGATGGTCAGCCTCTGCCCATTAGTAGCACAGGTTAGATTTTTAAAATGACGCCTCGTTTCTTGTTGAGAGACTCATGCTACCAGCGGAAGCTCCTCGTTGCAGTCCCAGTTGAGGATAGTGTTGATTAAAGCATGTGGGTGATCTTTGGCCACTCAGCAGTTTTTCCAAAGAAAAGTGGCCAGCTCATCGTGAGACTCGAACTTGGGTGTCTGAGCTGGTCTGCCCCTTGCTGGAGTTTTTCCCAGGTACTTGCAATTTGACATCAGCCGTGTGGGTAAAGTAGGGATTGGCACTCATTAAAATCTTTATACAGTTGTGTTAAGGACAGCAAGTATAATAGTTAGAGATGGCATTTGGGTCAGTGTGGCATGGAACCCTTATTCTTAAGGTTTTACTCAAAATCAATCAAAACATCAAACACTGTATAAGTAAACTTTCTTTGAAACAATTTTGGGGCCTTCCTCACTGGACCACCACCAACCCACCTTTTTTAAAAAGATTAAATCTAAATTTTCCTAACCTATCTTATTGTAACCTTTGAAACCTAAGCTGACCTACCCTACATCCCCTAATTACTGGTGGGCCACTGGCCAGTCAACAACCTACTTCTACACTGCCCATTAAAGATTTTTCCAGAAATTATTCTAACTTTTCCAAACCAAATCTAACTTACTGGTTAATTTGCAGAGAAATGCTCAAGTAACTTTAATATGCTGACTATCCTTTAAATGTAACGATGTGTTATCATTTGTACTTAGACAGTATATGCAAAAGTACCAAAACAGGTAAATTCATACTGAAAAACTGCAACACTTGGACTGATTTCTGCAGTTAGGCAGGAGGGAATTGCAGCAAGCAAGAATCTCAAATATTGAATAATCCTGTGTCTGCATTTTCAGATTTGTTGTATTATAGAAATTTGTGCCTTTCCAATCTATACATCTTTACATAATATATGCAATCTATACATAAAAAATCTACATATAATAAGGGCCCACTATAATTTAAATCAGGGAAACTGAAATTTCTTTTCTTGTCGTCTGTATTCCAAATTTTTGTACTTACAACATTTTAACCTGTCACATTCTTTATATTTATTCACCTTTAAAAGCCTGTTAACATATTCACTTATGTATTCATGATATGAATAAGCTGTTTTTTTCTCCTCAGGTCACTATGAATAAAGCAGTTGGCTTGACAGGGCTTTGGATTGCTGTCTTGTTGCAGCCAACGTTATCAGATCTGCTGAGTGTGACATTTGATGGATCCAATTATTATACTCATGATAAATTGGTGAAAGATTGGGTAGCTAGAGGAAGCTTCCATGACAACACAAATAAAGATGGGTGAGTATATAAAAGAGGTATTCTCTTTTTTTCTTTAAGGGAAGGGTGGTTGCCCAAGGGGAAAAAAATATTAAAAAAGAAAACAAACATTGCCGCTTCCATAAAGTGTGCAGAAAAAACGCCATAAAGTGTGACCAATTCAGCTTTGGAGGTTTCTTGATACTCCATTTTGATAGTATTCAAGTTGCAGAAAGGTGTAAAAACAATTAGGCAGTTTCATAGATTACCAGTAAAAGGGATGAAGCTTTTGTCAGTCTCTCACATGCTTTCCTTACATACTCCTCCTTAGCCTCTTTTCTATCCATCCTTTCACTAACCAGCACCTTACCTTTTTTTTTGCACATATCGATCCTCGCACACTTTGGTTAGACTTCATTGGTTACAGTACTGCCACTGTGATACTGAGACTTAATAACAACATGTAAATTGATGAACAACATGGATTTAATAGATAGAAAAGATTTTATATTGAAAATAAAAGGAGAGGCTCGATATTTGAGGGGACACAAAAGAAATTACGTAAATGAATTTGCTTGAACAAAACAAAAGAGTACAGTTTTCCCCAGAGAAATATAGATGTTTGGAATGGACTGAAAGAAGAGGTGACACTGCCAAAGAGTGTATGACAACTAAAGAAAACACTAGACAAATATAAATATGGAGACAGAACTAAACGAGTGTAGCTCAGGCCCTGCATTCTACTACAGTACACACAAAAAAGTCTGTGAGGTCATAAGTACTTTTCTTACTGTGGCTCTGTACACACAGTGTTGAACTAACTTTCAATTGGTATGTAGAAGAAAAGCTTTACATTTTTATTTCAAATATAATAGTGTTCTTTGAAGCAGTAATTGTACTTATTAAAACAGTAATTGCACAATACTTTTTATATTATTGTATAGAAATTCTTCTAATATTTGTTTATTCAACAGGTGGGGATATTTGGAGATTGAAACAAATCCATCATTTCCTGATACAATCCAGGCATATGCTGCTGGCTTTGCTGAAGGAATCATAAGTAAAGATATGATCTACAAGTCATACAGGTGAGAACTAGATGAAATCACTTACTTGTGAGATGAGTGAAGTTGAGATCATATGTACTGATGATTTATAGTTTCGGTTAATCTAATTTATGTATGAATATAAGTGGTTTTTACTTTTCCGAGAGTCGCAATCCAAACAAAACTTCCCTAAAGTATTTCTTTTGTTAAATGTATTCAAATATAGTACTCCAAAATAATTATGGAAACAAAGTATAGTACTCTCTCCAAATTGCTGATCCTTCTTCATCATCATTACCTTTATTAAACTTTACCAGTCTTTCAAGTGTTTCACCGTTTATGACATATTTCAACATTGTTAATTTTCATTGCTATTATACCTCATTAACTTGTATTTTCCAGTATTCTTTTTAACTTCCTTTGTTCACATATTTTTTTCCAGCTTTCTTGACTTACGTTTTGCTGCTTTTTAATGGTGTGTGCAACAAAGGCAATCATCTTTACCTTGCCTAAAACTAGTAAATTCATACTTATCACCTTCACCTTTATATAAAGAAATCACACATACACTCACCCTGTTAATTGACACCAGAATACTCATGAAACATACATTTAACAATATCACTAAGCAGTCAACAACAGTAGCATTGCTCTGCCACTTTTCAAGCATTTTATCACATACCCATCAAAATGTGCAGCTTTCCTTGCTTTTATCTCACTTACAACCACCTTCACTTCTTCCTCTGTGATCCATAAGAACATAAGAACATAAGAAATTAGGAGACTACAAGAGGCCAGTTAATGACCTATACGAGGCAGTTCCTTGTCCCCCACCCTTGGAATAATCCAATATTTAGCCATCCCACCTGTCATCCCTATCCATACTCTCATCCAGCCGTCTTTTAAAGCTACCTATTGACTCAGCACTTACTACGTGTCTATCCAGCCTATTCCAATCGTTCACGACTCTGTTTGTGAACCAATATCTACCTATGTCTGTCCTGAATCTAAGTTTTTCTAGCTTGTACCCATTTCCACGTGTCCTATCCTGGCTACTAAATTCTAAAACCTGATCAATGTTTCCCTTATTAATTCCTTTTACCCATTTGAAAACCTCAATCATATCCCCTCTTGTCCTCCTTCTCTCTAGGGAGTGGAGATTAAGACGTTTTAACCTATCTTTGTAGGGTAAATTTATCAGCCCCTGAATCATCTTGGTCATTCTTCTCTGAACTGCCTCCAAGGAGCCTATATCCTTCCTATAATAAGGGGACCAAAATTGAGCTGCATAATCTAGGTGGGGTCTAACTAGCGCTAAATACAACCTCAGAATGACCTCAGAACTCCTATTTGTCACACACCTACTAATAAATCCCAGTATCTTGTTGGCTCTATTTCTAGCTATAATACACTGTTCTCTGGGGCGCAAGTCACTGCTTATTTGAACTCCTAAATCCCTCACACTATATGACCTTCCTAAGGTAGTGTCATTTAATGTGTAGTCTACAGACCTATTTCCTTTACCTACGCTCATAATGCTACACTTGTTAACATTAAACTGCATCTGCCATTTCTCTGACCACTCGTACAGCCTATTTAAGTCATCCTGCAGCATCCTAGCATCGTCTAAATTCTTTACCTGTCTTCCTATCTTTGTGTCATCGGCAAATTTACTGATATCACTATTTATTCCTGTCTCTAAGTCATCCCTGAATTATTCAACTCTGCTATCACATGTAATTCATGCTTCCTAACACCTTCAACAATCTCAGCCTCCTTATCGTCCTCTACATTCAGTATCATCAAAATAGTCTGCCCATTTCTTCCTTACAGTATCCTTCTCACTTAACATCTTACCATCCTCTGCTTACACTTACTCCTCTTGCCCAGACGCTCCCTTCTTATCCTCCTCACTTCATTCTAAAAAACATTTTCTTATTCTTTTGGAAGGTTTCAGTCAACCTCCTAACCCACTTGATCTGCACTCACTTTCATTACATTATACACAACCCTTTTTGTGATTGTGCTGCTCGTTGTTTTCTGATTTTTTATTATTACTAATGTACTTGTCTTTTCTATAGGAATACAATGGAGGGACTGTGTGAATGGAAGTCAAAAGAGTTTTGTGACAACTTGCGCTCCTATCTCAAAACTAACTTTCAATGGATGCAGGCCATGCTTGCACAGAAAAGTAATAATTTAATTGTCCAGTGTGGCATAATGTAAGTAGGTCTCGATTTTTATTCCTTTTGAATTTCAAATGTATACAAGAATGATGTAGCAAAATCAAAAAGAGTGTTAGAAATATACCATAACATTAGTTTCCTTACCTATATGGCATCTTTGAAGGTTATATTTTCACTTATTCTATTTAAAAAAATAACCATAATATTTTGTAAATAATTTAAGAAGCTCTTGCATACCATTTGCTAGTGTTAAATCTTCCATGTAGACACTGAATAATATATATATATATATATATATATATATATATATATATATATATATATATATATAGAGAGAGAGAGAGAGAGAGAGAGAGAGAGAGAGAGAGAGAGAGAGAGAGAGAGAGAGATAATTTTATTGTCAATTTGTAACATGGCAACGCTTACAAACTTAAATTCTTTTTGGCTAGAGCTCCATATAAAAAGAAGTTGACTAATAAGTATAAAAGATAAGAAAATATTGTAAAAATATATGCTACAGTATAGGAAGCTGAAATCACAGACAAGTACAAGAATTATCACAGTTACACATGATCTAATAAAATATATATTCTATTTTAAGTGGTTGAAAAGTACAATACTCTTTGATACAAACGATTTCTTATACCTGTCCGTGCGTTGAGTAGACAGAGCTAACCTGCCGGACCTAAGGAATACATAGCAGGAGTGGAGGGGAGGGGATGCATCTTTCATGACTTTTTGAACCTGCTTCTTTGTTCCTTCCTGGTACAGCTTGTCAAGTGCCTTTGTTTCTGCACCTAATTTTCTCGATTTTCGCACAATCTTTTTAAGTTTATTCTTTTCTCCAGAAGTTAGCTTGTCATACCAGATATTTAAAGAAAAACTTATTATTGACTCTATTGTCGACTTGTAGAAAAGACTAATGATATTTCTATCTATGTGCAGGTTGTTTAAAACACGCAAAAAATGAAGTCTTTGGTTACATATCTTCACAACCATACTGGTATTTGCATTACCTTTTAGTTGATTGTCAATCATAAAACCTAAATATCTATACTCCCCTACTCTCTCTACAGTTTCTGCATCAATTATAATTGAATCAGGTACGTGATGGTTTTTGGTTCTATAGTCTATTATCATTTCTTTGGTTTTCTTTATGTTTAGGTCTAGAAAGTTTGATCTGCACCAATCAACAAATTGGTGAACTTGAGCTATATATTCATCACATTCATCATTCGATATTTTACCAATTATTGCTGTGTCATCAGCATATGTGACTATTGTGCAATTGTTAAACGCACTTCTACAGTCGTCAGTGTATAAGCCGAAAAGGACAGGGGACATGACACAACCTTGAGGGGCTCCTGTATTAGTGACTAGTATGTTAGACTTGATACATTGCCCAACGTGATATACTGAGGTATATGTATACACATATATATATATATATATATATATATGTATGTATGTAGCTAAGAGATATATAGCTGCTTGATATTAACTTCAGATTGTTGCTGCTGGGTACAGATCAGATATGGATGAGAAATTATTTTCTTGGTATGGACCAACATATTGGCCTTTAAGACAAGGAGGTTATATGGATGCCTATTATACCTGGAATATCAGTTTTTTCCTTTTTCAACCCTAATAGAAGCCAGTTATATTTTGGATGTTATTGGGGATGTCACTGACATTTTGATATAAAATCCTACCACTCCATTGAATTCCAAAAAATGAAAATAACAAAAATATTGTATGACCAAAATTTAATGAATTTGTGTTCCTTTTCAGGTAAAATTAACTTTAGCCCAACTTCAAGGAGTCACTGATGGCTACAATAAAACTGCTGAGAAGCCCATGATGGAAGGCGCAATTCTGTAAGTTTATATAACTCTTGTAGTTATAGAAAATTTAATTATTAAAGATTTTAATCATTTCACATACTACATTAGTATCTAAAATGTTTTCTGATTTTAAGGAGATTGTATATTCAAGCCTGTCTTCAACAACCAAGCATTTCTCCTTGCTACCCCAGTCTACATTGATTTTTTCCCCTTATGGTATTTTTTGTCACTAACCTGACATCTCTGTAACTTGGCTATCTGCAGATACCAAAGTATGAATTAGCATTAACGTTGTTTCCATTTATTTATTCATGTTTTTATCTACTAGTCTATTCTAGTTAACATGAACCCCTACCTTTAATCTCCACTGTTAGATTTTGAATGGTTAAGGTCAAAGATAAAGTCAGAAAAATTAAATATAGCCGTTAGTATTCCCACTAGACGTGATCTTTAACGTCACCTTCAGTGTGTCCAACATGAAGCTGGCTGCCAACCTTCAGGATTTTCAAAAATTCAGAACTTTTTCAAAACCAACCACAACATTGCAGAAAGTCAACAGCATGACCTACTCAAAGTATCCATTCCATTAATTCTTTAAAGGTCAAGATTAAAGTAAAGGGTCAGGAAATAATTAAGAAATATTGGAGGTACTTGCGTTCTACTAGATGCCCCTTTAGTTAGGCATCATTTCATCTTATCTTTCAACAGTAAGTTTAAACCATTACAAGCTGTAGATTCACATATCATCTTTTTTCCCAACTAGGAAACAATCTTTACTAATATAAAAAAAATTCCCAATATTAACAGACTGTTGAATCTAGGAGGTGACCTTGAGGACTTAGAGTCTGCTTTGAATCCTAAGCTCCAGAACATGAGTATGGATGAGTGGGTGAAGTCTGGACGCACCACTGGGGATGGTCACTGTTCAGCACTGATCAAGCTGCTTCCAGGCAACACTGATCTCTATGTTTCACATGTCACCTGGAACCCGTAAGGATTTATAAATTAGTTTACAGCACTTTTCTTCAGTTGCAAAGATCAGGAATTGAAGTACAAATGGAAAAGAATATATGAAAGATCATGTGTAAGTATGTAAGAAAATGCAGATATATGATCATATGTGTGACACTATCATATAGAAAGAATGACGAGTATGTAAACGGAAAGGAAAATAATACTTGAAGAAAGTTTTTGGTAAATGATATATGAAAAAAAGATATGATGTCTATTCTATTCTCTGCCTCGGACCCTCAGTTTCACTCACATAGAATTTTTTCACAAACTCTTCACTCTTCTTTCTTTCCATATGACCAAACCACCCATTCCACTACACCACACTTCACTCCATTTGCACGAATTCCTATGTGACATCTTTCATCATACATGCTTTCATTGCTCTCCCCCTCCCATCTTATCACGCCACATGCTCCTCTCAGATAACTCATTTCCAAAGTACGCATTCTTGACTGCTCTCTCCTATTCCATGTCTAAGTCTCTCTGATTCATACATCAATGTTGGCAGGAGAATACTGCTCCTTAAACCTCTCTACCTCCATGGAAACATTTCTTTCTCTCATAACCCTTGCAAGTGATCCTATGATACACCTGCTTTTCACAGCTCTCTTTCTCTCTTATTTCTCCTTAAACTCATGAATCATAATATGAATGTTGCCATGTGATACTGCTTTTGAGTTGCATTGTTATGAAAATGTGAATTGATGATTGATAAGAAAAAATAATTAGAAAGCCCTCCAGAATGCATTTCTATTTTCTCTATTTTGATAATTCTTCACATGTGCTTTCACAATATGTGTCGAATTCATTGAATAAATCCCTCATATATAACAAGGTTTTGGTGTATATCATGTTTTTTTTTCATACATATAGCTGAATATTTTATTAGCTGTATTTATGTTGATAATTGTTTACCATTTTATTTCAGTTATCAGTCCATGTTAAGAATTTTGAAGAAATACATCTTGCCGTTCCGCCGTACAGGTTCATCAGACCCAAAAGATATTAATCCTGGCCACACAGTTTCTTTCTCATCTTACCCTGGTCTGCTGTATTCAGGTGATGACTTTCATATACTGTCATCTGAACTGGTCACTTTAGAAACTACAATTAGCAATGGCAACCCAGCTTTATGGAAGAATGTTACAGCTACAGGGGAGGTGAGTATTTAAACCTGTTAAATACTTTCAATTAAATGGCATTGTATTGGAATTGTGCTAAAACAAAAGGTTCCTTAAATTTTATTATCAACTTACACAGTTGTTCTAAATGCTTTTTATTCTTGATATCATACTACTCTACTGTTGTGTTTCCCACAAAAGAGGATATATGTACATACTTGGAAACATTGGTGGGAAATTGATTGATGGAGAAGTATGCTTAAGCATAAAAAAAACAATTTGGAGATCTGAAGCAGAAGGTTAGATTGTTGAATTATTCATTTTAACTTGTATAATCTACCGTCAACATTTTTTGTTTCTTTACAATTGATGAAATTTTGATATAATTGTAAAATTACAGTTGCAGGAGTGGATTCGTACAATTGTTGCAAATCGTATTGCTGATGGTGGCAAGAGCTGGTCAGATTTCTTCTCTATGCACAATAGCGGAACTTTCAACAATCAGTGGATGGTCATTGACTATAAACTCTTCAAACCCGAAAAGCATATCAGGTACAGTTACATTGTAGAACCTGTTATAAAGTTAAAGTGAATCTTATGAGCCACAGTAACTTTTCATCATGATAAGTAAATAAGAACATAAGAAATGAGAAGACTGCAAGAGGCCAGTTAAATGGCCTACACGAGGCAGCTCCTTGTCCCCCACCATTGGAATAATCCAATATTTAGCCATCCTACCTGTCATCCTTATCCATACTCTGATCCAACCATCTTTTAAAGCTACCTATTGACTGCTAGTGCTGGCACAGAATTTTATGCTCATATGAAGTGGGAACTAGTGAATGAAGTAATATTGAATAGAATGATGACAATGATGGTTTGTTTTCTAGTGTTCTCAATGTATTTATTCCACTGCAAGGTTTCTTTTCGTAACTGGCATTCTAAACAAATGGGGTTGCACATAACAGAAAGGAGAATGCAGATACATTTAAGTATGATTTACAAACTAAAAGAAACATCTGCAAAGGTAAGGCTAGTAGGTTATACAGATACATCACCGAATTACCAGTTTCCTTTATTAATTTATTAATTATTAAAGAAACCAAGGTGAGGGCTGAATACCACAATCTGTCTAGAGAGAGATAATAACATAAAATCTTATGAGTGATCTGA
This sequence comes from Cancer borealis, assembly GCA_036785275.1. Taxonomy (NCBI): domain Eukaryota; kingdom Metazoa; phylum Arthropoda; class Malacostraca; order Decapoda; family Cancridae; genus Cancer; species Cancer borealis. The sequence goes on from JAXIVD010000371.1 coordinate 70,262, forward strand.
AGGGATGCATTAAATTTAGAATATACATAGTTTTCATATGCATTTGGGTTATAAAACTTAACACACCTTTTTAGGACATATTTTTTGGTATAATCTCTTTCAGTATAGAATTATATCTACAACCTCTACCACATAAAGGTATATTGGCTTATAGTGGAGCCTCAGATCTTGCATGTGCAGTTACGAAACCTTCATGAGAGGCAGTCTAATGCTGCCTGGTTTTCAGCTGGCACTCTTGAATCAATGTTTTTTATTTTTTGTCCAGGCTGCTGTAAGATTCTTTCCAGGGAAAAGATGACTATTATCTCATAATCCTGCAGCAGAATACATCTTAAACCTGCATGTTTGATACAAGCTTTCCTTAATACAATAATTTATTTCTAGACCAAACACACTCTGGATTTTGGAGCAGCTTCCCGGCATAATAGTGGCTGATGACCAGTCACATATTCTTCGTAAGCAGTCATATTGGCCAAGTTACAATGTTCCATTCTATAAATCTATATTTGATCTTAGTGGTGCTCCAGCCATGGTGGAACGTTAGGGTGATTGGTTTTCTTATTATAAAACTCCTAGAGCTTTAATTTTCAAAAGAGATCATACTTCAGTTAAAAATATGCGTACCATGATCAAACTGATGAGATACAATGACTTCCAACATGATAAACTCTCAAAATGTAACTGCACTCCTCCATACAGTGCAGAAAATGCAATTTCTGCCAGAAATTATTTGAATCCTAAAAATGGAACCTATCCATTTGGAGCATTGGGCCACACATCCTATGGAGGAATAGACATGAAGGTCACAAATCTTAAAATGGTATTACGACTTTCATTTTTGGCTGTTAATGGTCCAACATATGATCAACAACCAGTTTTTAAGTGGAATGAAAAGGACTTTGCTAATAATACACCTCATTATGGGCATCCTGATGCTTGGAAATTCCCAGTTGTTGGTGTCAGATGGTTGTGGTGACTAAATACTTCTACATAGTTGTGGCAATAATTTTTTTTGTTTTTGTTTTTTGTTCCCCCCCCCCCCCCCCCCCCCAACAACACACACACACTAGAGTAGACGCACGTGTGTTGGAGTGCTCCGCGAATTTTGCTGAATTCTGCAGAGAGGATGTGCCAAAGCCTAGATATGTCTATTGCAGGGGGAGAGTGGGGTTTCTAGAGTCCTGTCTCCAAAAAATCAGTACGTAAATGTGTATTTAAACTGAAATATGGAAAAAAAGAGGGTGGACGTGCCTTCCTCAAATATAAACAAACCATCGGTAGTCAGTGGCAGTGTTAGAGAGAAAGTGTTATCATACTAGTCTCCTATACCAGCAGCTAGAAAGATGGATTCAGGTGATGAAGGGGAGTTTTCTGGATTTGAAGATGAGAAAGATGACAGTGAGAGGTTGAGGAGTGTTGAAAGGGAATTACGATTAATGAAAAGTATTTTGGATGGAGTGTTGCAGAGACAAGACCAACTCAGTAAGGAAAACGGGGATTTGAAGAGAAGGTGTGAAGAATGTGAGACTGTTGTGGATGGATTAAGGAATGAAAAAGAAGCTTTGAAGGTCAAATGTAATGAGTATGAGGGCGCCATTCAGGACATGAAGGACAAGATGGAGGTGGGTGCTGGAGGGATGGAAGGGGGAGTTAACGAGGCTAAGTTTGAGGAGCTGAAAAATGCTTGGAAGCAGGAAAAAGAGATCGAAAAAGTAACTTTTAAGGAAGTGATAGAAAAACAGATTCAAGAGAGGACCAAGGACACAGTGATACAAGTCATAAAGGAGAAGGAAGGATTAGTTAGGGACACGGTCGAGAAGAAAAAGTCTATGGTCATTTTTGGACTACAAGAAAAGAAAAACCCAGTCAAGATGGCGAGAGAAATGGTAAGAGATATTGTAACATTGGTTCAAGATGAAGAGCAAGGTCTGGAACGAGAAATAGAAAAAGTGTTTAGACTTGGTAAATATAAGGAGGGAGGAAAGAGACCATTAAAAATAAGAATGAGATCACAAGTGACGACAGAAGGGATCTTGGCAAGAACAGGGAAATTAGCTAAGAGAGAAGAGTACAAGAACGTCTGGATAAAACGTGACATGAATGTGGAAGAGAGAGAAAGAGAGAAGCCAAGGAAAAAAAACGACCAGAGGACAGGGAACGAGAAAGAGGAATTTTTCTGGAGGTTGATGGACATGAAACTACGGAAATGGTACATGAGGGGGAGAGAGAGGGAGGTGGTGGGAGCACAAGAGGAGGGAGAACAACAGTAGTAAAAGGAAGAAAAGTTAATGTGGAAAATGGGGCGTTGAAAGTGATGTATACAAACATTGATGGTTTACTCTCGGGAGTGCTGGAATTGAAAGATTACCTAGAAGTTAACAGACCTGAAGTGGTATGCTTAGCAGAAACGAAACTCAAGCAAGAAGTTCAACTGAACTTTAAGAATGAGGGTTACAATATTTGGAGGAGGGACAGAAAAGACAAAGGAGGTGGGGAGTGCTAATTATGGTTAAAAAAAAGACATATATGTAGAGGATGTGCAGTATGGGAAGGACACGACTGAGGTGATAAGCGTTGTGATTAATAATAGTAAAGGGGAGAGGAGAGTCATATTAACGTATGTACCACCCAAAACGAATGCATGGAGGCAAGAGGAGCATAGAAGGATGGAAGAGGAAGTTTGGCAGTGCTTGGACGATATGATAAGGAGAAATAAAGAGGTACTATTAGTGGGGGACTTTAATTGCAAGGGGGTAAACTGGGAGGAAATAGAAGTGAAAGGAGGTGAAGGGATGTGGAGTGAGAAGCTGTTGCAACTGGCACTGGTGAATACGATGGAACAATGGGTGGACGAAGCCACAAGGTATAGAGGAGAAGAAGAACCATCAGTGCTTGATCTGGTGTTTACGAAAAGACCTGAAGTCAAACCGATTATTGAATATACAAGTCCGATTGGAAAGAGTGATTATGTGGTACTGGAAGTGGAAATGCAGGACATGAAGGCAATGAAATGGAAGGAAGATCATAAAAATGGAAGGTTGAACCATGCGAGAGCAAATTTTGAAGAGTTAAGGAAGTTTTTTGGGAATATAGACTGGAAGAATGTGATGAAAGACTTGACAGTACAGGAGAAGTATGAATTATTTCTGGAAAAGTATAACGAGGGAGTGCAAAAATATGTACTTGTGTACAGGGTGAAAGAAAGTAAATATAGTTGGTTTAATGGAAGATGTGTGGAAGCTAAGAAAAGGAAGGACAAAGCATGGAAGAAGTGGATGAAGAACCGAAACGATATCAACAGAGAGCAGTATAGAAATGAAAGAAACGAATATGTTAGAATAAGGAGAGAGGAAGAGAGAAGTTTTGAAAGGGATATAGTACAGAAATGTGAGAAAGAACCAAAGTTGTTTTACAGATACATTAATGGAAAGATGAAGAGCAGGGAGACCATTGATAAACTGGAGAGAGAAGGTCGGATTTATGAAACAGCAAAAGAGACGAGTGAACTTATGAACGAGAGTTTTAAATCTGTGTTTAATGTGGAAGAGGAATTTATAGAATTGATTGTAGAAGAGAGGCAGGAGGGACTGCAGGAGGTAAGGGTGGAAAGACAGGAAATTGGAAAACTATTGGAAAAGTTGGATGTGAGAAAAGCAATGGGACCGGATGGAGTATCGGGCTGGACTTTAATAAAATGTAGGGAGCAATTGGTGGAACCAATCTGGGATGTGATTAGCAGCTCCTTGAAGGAAGGAAAAGTACCAAGAGAATGGAAACGAGCTAATATTGTGCCGATTTATAAAGGAGGAAAAAAGACGGAGCCACTGAATTATAGACCAGTGTCGTTGACTAGTGTTGTGGGCAAGTTGTGTGAAACGGTTATCAAGGAAAGATGGGTAAGCTATTTGGAGGAGAATAAGATGATAAATGAGAGCCGATTTAGAAAAAGTAGATCTTGTGTGACGAACTTGCTGAGTTTTTATACGAGAGTGATCGATGAAGTGTAAGACAGGGAAGGCTGGGTGGATGCAGTGTACTTGGACATCAGGAAAGCATTTGACAGAGTCCCACACAAAAGACTGTTGTGGAAGATGAACCATATGGGAGGAGTGAAGGGAGTAGTGCTGGATTGGATGACAGATTATCTAAAGGATAGAGAAATGAGAACTGTGATTAGAGACACAAATTCAGAGTGGAGTATAGTAGCAAGCGGAGTACCACAGGGATCAGTGCTGGCACTCATCATGTTCCAGATATATGTGAATGATATGCAGGAAGGCTTGAGTAGCTATATAAACCTGTTTGCAGATGATGCAAAGCTGATGAGGGTAGTAAAGAGTAAGGAAGATTGTAAGGAGTTGCAGACAGATGTGGATAAGATTCATGAATGGGGCCTGAGGTGGAAATTGGAATTCAATGCTAAAAAGTGTCATGTGTTGGAGATGGGGAAGAGTAAAAGAAGACCCACATGGGATTACAAATTGGGGTACAATTTAATAACAAAAAGTAAAGAAGAAATCTGGGAGTGATTATTCAAGACACCCTGTCCCCGGAAAGGCATATAAATGGGATATTTGGCTCAACGTATGGGTTGCTAACAAATATTAGGGTGGCGTTTCACTATCTAGATACAAGTATGATGAAGAAAATTATAACCACCATGATACGGCCCAAGTTGGAATATGCAGCGGTGGTGTGGTCACCACATATGAAGAAAGATATAAGGAAGTTGGAAAGGATTCAGAGAACAGCTACAAAGATGGTGCCGAAATTGAAAGATCTAGTCTATGAAGAGAGATTGAGAGAAATGAGTTTGCCAACATTGCAGGAGAGAAGAGAAAGAGGAGATATGATTACGATGTACAAAATGGTAAATCACATAGAGAAGATTGACAGACAGGATTTGGTGACGGGAACTGGAGTTGTGGACAGAAGAACGAGAGGGCATTCTAAGAAGATTGTGAAGAGTCAGTGTTTGAGGGATATCAGGAAGTACAGTTTTCCTCATAGAACGGTGGATATGTGGAATGGCTTAAGTGAAGAAGTTGTCACAGCAACCAGTGTGCATACATTTAAGGAAAAGTTGGATAAATATAGTTATGGAGACAGGACATAAGGAACCTTGCTCGAACCCTGTAAATTACAACTAGGTAAATACACACACACACACACACACACACACACACACACACACACACACACACACACACACACACACACACACAGACACACACACACACACACACACACACACACACACACACACACACACACACACACACACACACACACACACACACACAGACACACACACAGACACAGACACACACACACACACACACACACACACACACACACACACACACACACACACACAGACACAGACACAGACACACACACACACACACACACACACACACACACACACACACACACACACACACACACACACAGATACACACACACACACACACACACACACACACACACACACACACACACACACACACACACAGACAGACAGACAGACAGACAGACAGACAGACAGACAGACAGACACACACACACACACACAGACGGTCCGCTAGCGTAGTGGTTAGCGCACTCGGCTCACAACCGAGGGGCCAGGGTTCGATCCCCTGGGCGGACGGAGAATATTTGGGCGAGTCTCCTTTCACGTGTAGCCTCTGTTCACCTAGCAGTGAGTAGGTACGGGATGTAAGTCGAAGGGTTGTGACCTCGGTGTCCCAGTGTGTTGTGTGTGAGTGGTCTCGGTCCAACCCAAAGATTGGTCACTAGGAGCTCTGAGCTCTTTCCATAGGGGGACGGCCGGCTGTCTCGAGAGAGACCAGCAGCAGACTGTGACAGTGAACACACACACACACACACACACACACACACACACACACACACACACACAGACACAGACACACACACACACACACACACACACACACACACACACACACACACACACACACACACACACACACACACACAGACACACACACACACACACACACACACACACACACACACACACACACAGACAGACAGACAGACAGACACACACACACACACACAGACGATCCGCTAGCGTAGTGGTTAGCGCACTCGGCTCACAACCGAGGGGCCAGGGTTCGATCCCCTGGGCGGACGGAGAATATTTGGGCGAGTCTCCTTTCACGTGTAGCCTCTGTTCACCTAGCAGTGAGTAGGTACGGGATGTAAGTCGAAGGGTTGTGACCTCGGTGTCCCGGTGTGTTGTGTGTGAGTGGTTTCGGTCCAACCCAAAGATTGGTCACTAGGAGCTCTGAGCTCTTTCCATAGGGGGACAGCCGGCTGTCTCGAGAGAGACCAGCAGCAGACTGTGACAGTGAACACACACACACACACACACACACACACACACACACACACACACACACACACACACACACACACACACACACACACACACACACACACACATCACACACACACACACACACACACACACACACACACACACACACACACACACACACACGTGTGATGGCCCCAAGTTGATCTCACCTAGGCCTTACTGAATGTGCCTTCGTTTTATTATTATTCTGAGATTAACACGTATTCCCAAAGTAATACTTCGTTATATAAATGTTTTTACTCACATATCATTTATAATTTCTGTACACACATTATAGTATTGATATTATTGTCTATATTGGAACTGCCTCCCCAAATCTTCAAGTTTATAGTCATTCCCCCCAAGTCAGTTTTCTATGGAAAGAAATTAGAATCATATTATATTCAATTAGTCATATTCATTAACTCGTCAAAATGCCCTCCATAGTCTAATATAATTAACCTACTTAGTTATCTTCTCACAAAACTTTGTTAAGAAACATGTAATATTGCATAATGTGATGTGATAACGCGCCCAAGCCTATGTGCCACCAATCACGTACGCCAAGCGTCCCCCCCTATATATTAATCCAGAGATCAGGTTCAATAGATATCTAAATGTTACTTGTTCAGCGTCAAAATTAATTTCCTATAAGCTGATAACAATTTCATGTTTCAATAATCAATTAGTAAAAAGATCAAAGGAGGAACATTCCCGAAACCCCCCTTCCCCCTCTTCTCATTCCCGCCTTTTTTCCCGGTGAATAGCGTCAGAAGCCACTCGCCCCCGCCTCCCATTACAGGTTGGTAAAATCGCTCTCGTAATTTCTCAATATTTGTGAGATCCCGTGCCTCTCAACATTCTTATATAGCCTATAATCTTCCCCATTTGCCTGACAATACATGTAAACCTCTTTTGAGATCCATTATAAGTGGATAATACTAATTTCCTTCTCTTAAAGAAGGACAACGTAATTCCAAAATCGCATGGCCCCTTGTCCCCCCTAAAATAATATTCCATGGTGTACATGGTGTACCTTTTTTCATTGTACTTTCTATCATATTGTGACTATGTACTAACTCCTGATTTGTGGGAAGTGAATTATCCCCTGTGAGAAGCCACTCACCCCCGCCTCCCATTACAGGGAAGAAGTGCCTCCACGACACCATGCACCCATTTCTTATTTCCTTTCTTGTTTCTTAGTGAAATGTACGGCTAGAAAGCCAAGGCCAAATCTCCGAGTTATGCCTTAGTAAAAAGAAATAACTATGTGTCACGTAGGACGGTCTGATAGGCTGAGCCAATATACTCAGGAGTCGGAATCTCATACCAATCCTCGGTATTATGGAAAAGGAAGGATTATATGATGTATTTGTGTAACCAGAAGTAATGTGGTCATCCTAGTTCAGGAAAATCCCCTGAGAAAAGGTTAATTAACTATTCTCAGGCCCAGTTACTAAATTAAAACATTTATAGGGTGAAGTATTCAGGGAAGGGAGTCAAGGGTATAACTTGTAATGTAAGTGTGAAGAGTTGATATCTCGGGGTGAGATAAGGTATTACCAACTCTGTGTAGTTGTTTTCTTATGGTGTTTATCTCTGTCGTGAACAATTAAGTAGTCTGATACTTTAATTAAGCTATGTTGTAAAATTCAATGTCCAGCCTGTGATATCCAAAGTATACAGTAAATAAATAACTCTAGTTAAATCCACAGAAGTGGTTTCGTGGTATAATAACCCCTCCGTTGGTGTGGTAAGGTAAGTGTGGGAAAGTGCTCAACACTATTGAACAGGATATGAAACAGATCCACGTACCCATGTGCCTTAGTAAAACTCAGTCCACTCTACCAGCTAGATAAATCGTTGAGTTAGTCCCCCTTCTTTTTTGTTGGTCACTTATATTTCCTTAGTCATAATTGTTTTCTCTTTCGAGTATATTAACTTCCCCTTTAGGAAGAAATTAAATTCCCTGAGAATCCCTTAATTCTCATTAAACTTTTAGGGATGGTGGCAGCTTTTCTTTTTTTTATATGCAGGGAAATAAACAACATCAGTGACCATTAATAAATCTTATAATTAATCAAAACAAATAATTTGTTTATTGCCATAATAGTCCCCCTTTAGAAATTAACCTAATGTCAGGGCACCACACTGGTGTTCCTTCAGCAGTGAAAGTAAAAGAAATTAAATAAGAAGAAAAAATCATTAATAATAACACTTAAATAACGTCCCCCTCCCCCCCCCCCCCCCCCCCGGGCACCACACACACACACACACACACACACACTTTGAAGCTCTCAAGAGAAACAGGAGGCCACAACAAGAAATTGAAGAAAACAGTACCTAAGGGACATCAAGAAATATAACTTCTCTTAAAGATGTATTGACATCTGGAATGGCCAAAAATATTAATGAATTTAAAGCTAAAGTTGACAGCACGAGACATGGAGACAGGATTCCATCTTTTTTGTCACAACTAGGTAAACACACACACACACATAACATACGAGGATAGGTTAGAAGAAATGCAACTGACAAACACTTAAAGAGAGAAGAGAAAGAGATGACTTAATCACAATATATAGATTGATGAACAAACTGGAGGGAACAGGAAATATCTAATGTTGAAAAGAAAATTGGAGGCTGAATATTTGATAGCACAAAAGAAAAATTGAACGACAAAACAGCACAGCTTTCCCCAAAGAAATATAGATACGTGGAATGGACTGAAAGAAGAGATGGTAATGGCTAAGAATATACAACAACTGAAGAATAGACCGAACCATAGACTACATTATACTTGACTGGACAATCGCTGACAGACGATTTACATTTCGGTCTTATAGATTCCGCTGCTATGAGTGATGACAGATAATACTTCATATATCAGTTCATATTCTACTTAGGACATTGTATTTCATGTCTTTACAATCAGTAATGATTGGTGAACCTAAAAAAATATTTTACAACTTTTGCAAATAGGAAATTAACATAAAGATTACAAGTTTGAGTGAAAAATCGTGTGGGAGTTGTGTATAAAGCATTTTGTTTATAGCAAAAATTTCTGGCAAATTGGCAATAATTTCAGAAATAAAACCACATATTGTGAAATCATCATTCCTGAATATGATTTGATTGTCATCAAATGTCATATTATCATTATATCGGCTTGGGAATAAATTTTTCACAACAATTCGTGGCGCGTAGCTGAACGTGTGACAGCGAGACGTCCGTACTGAGAAACTATCGTTTATTCAGTATATATGCAACAAAAAAAATATTGCACTTTTTTTCAATGACGTTTTATGAGTATGAGAAAAATAGGATAGACGAACAATACAAGAAACACCCAAATATAAATTTTAATTCGATGCAAATAGGATTGTTGTTGCAAACTTCTATATTTGTCCGACATAAGGCCAACCTTCGGTTGGGTACCCCTGGGTACGTTACCGGCTTTGGTCCCTCTTTCTACTGCTGAGAAAGTTGACCTTTTTTTGGACATCCCCCTGAGCTCGAAAGCTGGGGGTCTATTTGAGGTAGCGAACTCGAAAGAAAAGTTTGCTGTGCGGGAAATCGATGTCAATTTTTTTTTTTTTTTTTTTTTTTTTTTTTTTTTTTTTTTTTTTTTTTTTTTTTTTTTTTTTTTTTTTTTTTTTTTTTTTACCGTTGGATTTGCCTTTTTTTTTTTTTTTTTTTTTTTTTTTTTTTTTTTATTTTTTTTTTTTTTACCGTTGGATTTGCCTTTTTTTTTTTTTTTTTTTTTTTTTGACAACGTTGGATTTGCCCTTTTTTTTTTTTTTTTTTTCTTTACACGCTCGGGAGTTTTGTCCTTCCGAGGTTATAAATATAAGTGCGCTACCGAGGTCTGACTGTCTCGGCACAGGCGTAGGTACCACCAGCGGATAACTGCTGTGGGAGGTGGAGGAATCACCGAAGGTTGGCCTTATGTCAGACAAATATAGAAGTTTGCAACAACAATCCTATTTGTCCTTGCTGCGGCCAACCTTCGGTTGGATACCGAGGTTGGCCGTGGCCAACCTGACTTTAAAGAGTTTCTGGCGGAGGAGCAGTCTGAGCTTCCTAAGAGGGAGCCTTGGAAGCCGGTATTCGCACAGCTCTTGATGACCGCCTCTCCCTAGCATTGGATGGGAGGAGGAGGGAGTTAAGATCTGTCATAAATAACAAAGTGGTAAACAAACAATGGAGAATGTTCCCTTTTTATTGTACAACACACAAAAAACTTAGGTGCTAGAAGCTAAGCGGTAGTTCCTAGTGCTACACATTGAGGGGCCAGGCATTGCCTGAGGTATCGCTTACTAAAGACGTTTGAGTTAGTCCAGAACGCACTTTGTGTAATCTGGACAGGCGAGATGCCGCCTGTCCAAGCGATAGAGGCTGCGGCTTGTCTTAGATCATGCATCTGGGGAATGCCAGAAGGATCTGCGTCTTTAATGAATCTACAAACTCGAAAGGCAATGTGGCCCAGGGTTAGAGGTCTTTGCGTAACCGGGTGTATGAAGAGCTGATCTTGAGGTGTAGTAAACTTTGTTAAGTACCTATTGATGTTCGACACTGGGCAGAGTTGGTTTCTGGCCAGGGGTCGGATGACTACTGGAGGAGGAGTGCGGTCTGCGGTCTGGTTCTTGTAAAGGAATCCTGGTCGTACCGCAATGACGATGGAGCTGTCTCGTCAATGCGAGATACCCTCGCGAGAGAAGGCTGCAATTTCCGCTCCACGGTTACCCGTTGCTAGAGCTATGAGGATGAGGCATTTGTGGAGTAAGTCCTCTTCCGAGGTGTCTGTGCTTCTGAAGCGGGGCTGATGGAGGAACTGGAGTAAGATTGGTAAGATTCCAACGGAGTTCCGGGGATCGTCTAGGTGGCCTCTCGAGGAACAAGGACTTTAGTAGAAGGGTAAAATGTGGATCGGAGAGATCCAAACCAGTGGCCTCTTTTAGCGGGAGAGCTAAAGCTGACTTATATGCAGCAACGGTCTGTGATGCGAAGTTCTTCTGAAAGCGTCGCCATCTTATAAAGTTAAGGAGGAATGGTAGAGATTAGGTCGTTATGGGCCTGTTCCTTATCCACTCTTGAAGAGCGCGCCAGGCATGCTCTTGCTGTTGGCGTGTGGATTTTCGGAATCCTTTAAGTAGGGATTCTGTGACTTCTTCTCCGAACCTCCTGCTGAAGGAGTGCAGTAAAAAAGCAGAGCGACCCATCGAGCAGATGGAGACCATAGTGCAGTGTGGGTCCTGTTGCCCGCCTTCTGGCTGGGGGGATGGAGAAAATGTAGCGAATCTTTCGCCCAGGACCTCAGCTGAGTGACGGGCCGATGCTGAACGTGGGTCCAGGATTTGGATGAGAGTCCCCTTGAAGCTCTGGATTTGAGGTAAGAGCTGGTCGAGCATTAGTGTTGGAGGTAAAAGGTAGACTCTATGCCATCTGTCCCAATGGGTGGAGAGAACATCCACCGCTGCTGCTTGTGGGTGTTGGCAGCTTGAGGTTGAAGGGCGTTGCCATTAAGTCGACCTCCAGGGAGCCCGCCCACTACTGTATCCTGAAGAAGTCTCGTAGATCCAGTTCCCACTCTGTTGGAATGGGTCCTGGGCGAGATAGGGCGTCGGCCAGGACATTGCGTATTCCCGGAATACGTTTGGGGATTAGTGTCAAATTCTTCCGTATAATGATGTCGAGTAACTCCTTGTATATTCGATGCATTAAGGGGCTCTTGATCAAGCCTTGTTTCAAGCATGTGTAGAAGGTTGCTGCGTTGTCCGTGAAGACCGCCACGCACTGGTCGATTTTGACAAGGTGACTGGCTAGGGCAATTCCGACTGTCTTCAATTCGAGAGCGTTGATGTGGAGAACTGCTTGTTGCGGTTCCCACTTTCCGCTCAAGAAGTTCCGGTTGGCGTCGTGAAGACCCCATCCGGTCTTTGACGCGTCTGTCCAAATGGTTATGTCTGGAGGTGGAGGACGGAGGCGTCCTTTCTCGTGCAAGGCATCGGTATCTGCCAATTTTTGAAGAAGTTGGTTTAGTTCTGGGCTCAACCTCTTCTTTAAGTTGTTGGGGAATTCCCTGAGGAATGGAGTCAGCGAGCGTTTGTAGAAGCGAGTTAGGGGAAGAAGTTGTGCCGCGAACCCTAACCGACCCAAGAGGCTTTCTAACTCTGATTTGCAAGAATGGCCCTGGCTGAGGATTATGGACCACTGCTGTCGTATCTTGTCCGCGTTGAGTGGTGACAAAGACGCTGAGTCAGTCACTGAGTCCCAAAGAAAGCCGAGCCATTCCTTCTGCTGGCTTGGGACTGGCCGCGATTTTTCGAGGTGGATCAGGAACCCGTATTCTTGGAGGACGAAAGCTGTTCGAAGGATAGCGTTTGAGCATGCTCTGGCTCTGTTGTCCCAGACGATCAGGTCGTCCAGGTAGCTCAGTACATTTATGCGTTCTGTGCGCAGCTGGTAAATGATAGGACGAAGCACAGAAGTGAACACGAGGGGGGCGATGTTTAGGCCGAACGGAAGACAGGTGAACTCGAACTGCTTCCCGTTGACTTGGAAGCAAAGGAATCTTCGCATTGATGGATGCATTTTGATGTGAAGATATGCATCGTGAATGTCTAGACATGCCATCCAAGCGCCGTGAGAAAGGATCTGTCTTAAGCGCTGGTGGCCTGTGAAGCGGGTTGACAGTGGTTTGATGTGCTTGTTCACAGATCTCAGGTCGAATACCAGACGTAGTCTGCCTGAGCCTTTGGGGACCGTGAAAATCCGGGAAGTATGGCACATCGAACGACTGCTTTGGATGATGGCTCCTTTGTTGACATATTCCTTTACTAGGGCCATGCATTCGTCGTTGACTTGGACGTTGTCGTTCTATGGTGCTAGCTTGGGAGGTGACTGAAAATTTAGGCTCAAACCGTCTCTGATCACCCGATAAACCCAGTGAGGGGATGTTCGCCATTTTGGTTCGAACGCTGCTAGGCGGCCTCTGACCTCCAAGTCCGTCCTAGGGTTTGGTGGGAGGAACATTTCTCTTGGTGGTGGTTCCCTTGGTTGGCTTTGAGGGCACCTTGGCCTGCTTCCCACCATATGTGTTGCTCTTTCCTCCTTTGTTCCAGAATTTGCCGCCTCCAACTTTGGAATGGTTGTTCTTTGCTCTCGGAGCGTAGGAGGAGAGCCGCGTTGGTTTTGTCGGCTTACGTCGTGTTGGTGAGGAAGGCGCAGATTTAGCGGCTGGTGCAGGAGCACTGGTGGATGGTTTGTGTGGAGAATTCTTATGAAATCGAGTCCATTTGGAGTCCCGGTAGGGTTTTTTAAATGGACGATCCCTTATTAAGGCTAACTGTCGGCCTTCTGGTTTCTGAAGCGTTGCTTCGATTGTGGCTGCTGCCGACTGATGGAATAGTGTGGGGTCGGAAGGTAGAGGGAGTTCCTGTATCGCAACCCGTACGTCTGCTTGAGGCATGTCTTGGGTGGCTAACTGGATCATGTTGCGGCGGTGGTGGACTGCTCTGGTGACTTGGTAGTCCATATTACTGTCGATGTCTTTATGGAAGACATCGACTACCGCTTTAATGGCTCGTAATTTGTTCTGGGTTGAAAGTGTGGGAAAGCCAGTGATGTTATCTAAAAAGAGCCATGCCAGTTTAATTCCAAGGGCAGAACGAGCGGCCCGCCGATACTCATGATCAGTGTCCCGTTCTTGTTTGGGGGGTTCCCTCGTAGTACGGCCGTCTCGGTAACTCTTGCGGAGATGGTGGCTTGTTGGTGATAAACATTCTGTATCCAGGAAGTCAACCAGCTGTTGGAGTTTAAGGCCGGCAGATCGTAGAGGGACGTGCGGACGAAGAGGCGGACGTTTTGATTCATCGCCGTAGCCCTTTGCCTGACAGACGACATCAGCATATTCCTCCATGGCCTCTATCTGATTGACTGTGAAATCACTATCCTGAGAGTCGTGATCTTGGACATGCCAATCGAGGCCGAAGTTGTGCGTATCTCCTGTTTGAATGATACGGTTTAGGCATCGAAGATGGTCGCGTTGGGATTGAGAGTGGTCTTTTTCTGTCCCAACTCTACTAAAGCGACTAATGTATTCCAATGCTGGATACTCGGAGGGGTCTAGGAAAGCAATGACTTGGCGGTTATTCCTCCTGGCCAAGTGGAGGGAGCGCCGAGGCAGGATTGGGAGATTTCGTGCTGATAGGCCGGTGTTATCAAGTCGTGCGTCCGGTGACATGTAATAATAGGTTAGCTCGGGGCGCAACTCCTCTGTTCCTAGAGATTGGGATGTCGAGGGGTTTGGGCCAGGGTTTACCTGTGTGTCTGCAGATCCTGGGGTAGGAGTATCAAAGGCCAGTCTGGTTGGGGGCGTCCAGCCCAACGGAGGAGGGCAAGCTTTAGTGTTAGGAGCCCGTAGTTGTCCCGGTTGCACTTCGTCCTCACTATATGAACCGAACAGCTGGAGGGTTCTGGAGGAGCGATTCGCCAAAGTGGTGGGCGATTGGGAGCGAGAGGGTGCTGGACTCCTGAAGTATCGAGAGGGAGAGCCTTCCTCTGAGTTGTAGCGGCAGTATTGGGGGGATCCAGTAGGAGTTCCCTTCCGGTAAGAGTCATCGCGTGAGGAGCAGCTATTGCTCCGTGACTCCGGATGCCGGTCCTGCGGAGAGCGACTAGCTGAGTAACGCCCTCTCCGAGAGTGCCCTCTGCTGCGTGAACACTCTATGTTTGAGCCTCCGGCCATCGGGGCTCTTCGAGCTTTTTCTGGCGTGGTGATTGTGCCTTGCTCTTTCTTGGAGCTTTTTAAACTCACGAAATTCGTGGAAGTCGAAAAGTAGAGACGGAGAGGGAGAACGGGACCTTTCCTGTCTGGGATAATTTCTTGGCCGTTTGGAGCTAGGTTCTCTGGGAGAAACGTGAGAGCTCGCGTGGGCGGAGTTGTCATGATGGCGCTTGTGAGGTTCGTAAGAGGGCGAACGTGACCTTTCTCTGGAGGAGTGGCGAGGTGAGGTTACTGATGCTCGTCGACTTTCAGAGCGAGAGCAATGAGTCTTAGTGCTCGACCTCCGTGAATCCGGTTGGGAAACCTGTGGCGAGCGACAGTAGTTAATGTCATGCGAGAGAGCTGCTTGCAATGGTAGCCCGATCTGCGCCTGGGAGATTGCCATAGTGAGCAGGTCCTTCGAAGACTTGGACGTGTTCGGAGTGGAACGGGGAGCGTGGTTAGAAGGCATCCACTGGTTCGGAGAGCAGGTGGATTCATTCTCAGGACTGATAGAGGGCAGATTTTTGTCTGAAAGCGGAAGTCTCACGGATTTAGGGTTGTTAAAGGAGCCCATCCACTTATGAAAGCGAAGGGCAAAGGTTTCCTGTGAGACGAAACCTGAAAGGTCCTTCCGAGAGGCCACCGCTTCCGTGCTCCGCATTATCTCCTTTAGTATGAGACGCGCCTCATTGGAGATTTGGGTGTCCTTGGAGACGGACTCTTCAAAAAGTGTGACGCAGTTGTCACAGGTATCTGGTATCCATATATGTAGCTGGCGATCCATGCAGGGTGCATGGCGCAGGCATAGGTGGCCTCGCCATTTCCCTTTATTGTTAATGCAGTTCTTGCATTCGCCTCTCGAGCTCGACGAGGTTGATCGTGAGCGAGAAGCCATGGCTGAGATCACTAGAGGATAGTGGAGGAGGGCGCTTCCTTTGGGCAGGCTGCACTCTGGGTAGCGGCCGGTGTGCGGACGTCACGCCGGGAGCTGTCCAGGACCTGTTGACAAATGAAACCAGAATGTTCATTGAGAAGGACCGGAGGGCCAATATGTATGATTGGAATATTGCAAAGATATATTACAATCAAACAGGAGAGTGCTGACATAGATGACTCACCTCAAAGGATAGGGAGCGAACTGTATCCTCCGAGTGAGTAGATCAGGGCAGGTTGTATTCCGGGAGGAACTGGATGCTACAGGAGAGGAGGCGGGGTTGGCTCACCTCAAAGGACAGGGAGTGTACTGTATATCCTTTGAGTGAGTTGCGAACCTCTCAGCATATGACTCTGGACCTGGGCAGGTTGTATTCCGGAAGGAACTGGATGCCACAGGAGAGGAGGCGGGGTTGGCTCACCTCAAAGGACAGGGAGTGTACTGTATATCCCTTGAGTGAGTTGCGGATCTCTCAGCATATGACTCTGGACCTGGAACGTATCAGAAGTGTAGTGACACAAGGCTGGAACATAAAAGCCTCCCTTCCAAAAAAAAAGCAAGGGGGGAGTGGGTGGTGGGGGCGAATCCCCAACACCCGTAAGTACCGAATGCAGTATGCATGCCGTCGGCTCGGCTTATCTGAAGCAGATGGGGACCAAAGCAACAGGGGGAGAGCACAGTCTAAGGAGGAGCTCTTGGAGGAGAACCTCTCTGTAGCAAGGTTGTGCTGAGACTGTCATACCTCGGTAGCGCACTTATATTTATAACCTCGGAAGGACAAAATTCCCGAGCGTGTTAAAAAAAAAAAAAAAAACGTACAGCAAATGCAACACTAAAAAAAAAAAAAAAAAAAGTTGACAAAAAAAAAAAAAACGGCAAATCCAAACGTTGTCCAAAAAAAAAAAAAAAAAAAAAAAATTGACATCGATTTCCCGCACAGCAAACTTTTCTTTCGAGTTCGCTAATCTCGAATAGACCCCAAGCTTCCGAGCTCAGGGGGATGTCCAAGAAAAGTCAACTTTCTCAGCAGTAGAAAGAGGGACCAAAGCCGGTAACGTACCCAGGGGTACCCAACCGAAGGTTGGCCGCAGCAAGGACAAATATAGCATTTACTTCTCGCATGACATGATCAAGAGATCACAAGAAGAAGAAGAAGAAGACCAAAACAAACTTTTACACAAAGGCCAACAACATAAATAGTTCAATTCATTGGTCCCATGACGCTATTATAAGTCTCATGGAAAATGTTCATGAGCAGAAGAAGAGAAGTGCTTCCTCCATAACGGCTTGTGGTGTTGTTATGAAC
Source organism: Cancer borealis (assembly GCA_036785275.1). Taxonomy (NCBI): domain Eukaryota; kingdom Metazoa; phylum Arthropoda; class Malacostraca; order Decapoda; family Cancridae; genus Cancer; species Cancer borealis. The sequence continues at coordinate 87,657 of JAXIVD010000371.1, forward strand.
AGCTGATTCCACAAAGTTAGTGTGACCAGACTGGTAGTCGTATCGCTGTAAATCCAGGGAAAACGGAAACCAGGCTAGCGTTAGCACCCTTAACTCTCTACATCAGCTTCTATTGTATACTCTGAATCATGCTTGAAATAAGATTTGAAACTATTTCCAAATATTTTGTTTGTTTTCTACGTTTTCACTGAGCATGGCAGGATAAAAGGAAAAGTACGTACGCCGGGAAAGTGATGTATGGTGATAAGATCATTGGAAAGAACATTGCTAGATAGAAGAGGAGGAGGAGGCAACGAAACCAACAAGCTGACTAGAGACCATCACCAATAAGGAATTACAAGAGTTATTTTACACAGTCTCTGAGAAACGCTCTCGATGACACTCAGCAAACATCATAAGTTGATTAGGAATGTTAAATTTTTTCTTCTTGATGTTATTTATGGGTATATGAAAGTATGAGTGAATTGATTACGAGTGACAGGGTGTTGTGTTCAAGTTTTGGTTATATTTTACAATTACTCTCAACACTAAGGTGTTGTGTATCCTGCCATGCTCAGTGAAAACGTAGAAAACAAACAGAATATTTGGAAATAGTTTCAAATCTTATTTCAAGCATGCATGTATATTAGTATGGACTACATTGGCTATGTATGTATGCGTTTTCAGTTTAAAATTTCAATATTCCTGGAAATTATTGCAAATGTGGTGTTTTTATTGGTTTCTTAGGATTTAATAATTGTCGCCCACCGATGACGTATGTTGACTAATTTGTTTTTGTTGCTCATAAACATATTCTTCACATCATACTGAGTTGTTGGCTTTTTGTTTGAGATTTCTATGATGATTTTAAGTATTTTATTCAAATAAAACAAACAAAAAATCGCCTCAGGACACATTTGCGAAAGACCCGATTTCGAGTGCACAGTCACGTATGGTGTATTCTATGGTATTGCATATTAATATAGACTACATGGGCTATGCATGTAAGTGTTTTCAGATTGAAATTCCAATATTCCTGGAAATTGCAAATTTTGTGTTTTTCTTGGTTTCTTAGGATTTAATAATTGTCGCCCACTGATGACGTACGTTGACTAATTTGTTTTTGTTGCTCATAAACATATTCTCTACATCACTCTGAAGTGTTTGCTTTTTATTTGAGGTTCCTATCTTATTTCTAAGTATTTTATTTGATTTTTCAAAAAAAAATCTGCCGTAGGGCCTGTTTGCAAAAGGTCAGATTTCGAGTGTCCAGTCAAGTATGGTGTAGTCTATGACCGAACAAATGTAGATAAGGAGACAGACCACAAGAGTGTAGCTCAGACCCTGTATACTACAACTAGGTAAATACACACATACACACACACACACACACACACACACACACACACACACACACACACACACACTCAACACCATACAACACCCATCATGTTCAGGATCCTTGCTCACATACTCTTTGGTCTTGTAGAGATCATTACTTGGGTATTTGGTTTAGTTTCACCTAATCCTCCCAAAATTTAAGACTTATGACAGAAGGACAATTGAAAATCTACAATCTGGTACGAAATTTCCACAGAAAAATATGATCTAGGACATATTTCGATGTTCCTGACTTTGCTAAATAGTTTTATGACCATTATCTATTATTACTACAACCATTTATGAAATAAATAATATGTAGCTTGCACAGGGTGAAATATTTTATAGAGAGTACCTAGCAGTGCATGGGTTAAAATTTACTTGTGTGTATTAACAATTGTATATATTAGACTCTTAAAATGGCATTTTCTAGACACAGTATTGAAGAATATGGTTGTGAATCAATGGTTATATTTTTCTAATATCCTATTACCATAGGAAAAAGTGAAATATTAATTGTGTATCTTATTAAAACTAGATGACCAAATTTTTCCCTTCATTCCTTACGAAGTGTAAAATAATAACATCAAGGAAAGTTGTCTATAAAAAATGGCGTATTCACAATAAATCCTCTGGTTTTTAATGATTATTTGAACTAAAATGTGAACAATAGGAAATAGTGCTGTCTAAAATCTTTCAACAGACTTTCCAGTATTCACTTATGCATTAGGTACTACCTGAACAAGATACATTTTCCTCAAGTTGAGTATGGCCAACTAAATCATCTATATCATTGAAATTCAGTGATGTAATATCCATTCAAACTGCTCCTCAACAAAGCACACGTGTAAACTGCACCCAAAAAAATTGTGTCTTCTTCCGAGGCTGTCCTATTTACAAATTTGGATCAGAGGTTACTGCCATACACTCTAAATATGGCCTCACACTCAAAGAAGCTAGACAAGAATTAAGCCTGTTTTGGTGGCTTCCAACAAATTCCTTTCTCTCAGTGCATCTCCACTTACATCCCACTGACTACATCTAGCACTACCTTTCCCCATAGTACATCCCATCTTCCTCTACTCAGCTATTCCTCTCCAACTCCTCTTGTTCCTTTTTAATTTTGTACAATAAATCCTATTACCTCTTCCACTGATATTATCCTATCTTCATCCCATCTGCCTGTTCCTCTTTCATTTCTCTCCTTGTAGTGCCTTCAATGCCGGTGATTAATCTATTTTATTTACTAAACCCTGACACTACTACTACGAATTTTGCTCCCCTCCCACGTCTTATTTGTAGACGAAACATCAAGCATCGCTCGTGTGCTTCCCCTCCAAAACCATCTACTGATCCTTTATCTGTAATCACTGAAACTTCTTTCCTACAGCCTTCCGCCAAAAAAACTTCCTCCTCTTGCCTTCTCTCCTTCCCCTAGTAAGACCATCTCTAACATCCTCTACCTCATCTCATTCAACTTCAAATAATACCTTTCATAATGCGTAGGGCACTAATTCTGGTGCAGGTCACGCATATGTGTGTGTGGGTGTGTGTGTGTGTGTCTCACACATCACATACCCCGATCCCCTTGCTCAAGGAGGACAATAACCAGTTAACCACTCACTGTCAGTGAACAATCCTTAGCGATCTGAGCGAAACGCCGAAATTCGAACCCACGCATTGCCGAGTGTAGGCGGGGACGTTAAATACTAACCCACGGAAATGGGTGGTAAAGTGGATAGTGATGGTGTGAGGCGGGGATGTTAACCATTGATCCACGGGAGTAGATAGTAGAATGGATAATGGTGGTGTCATACCACCATTATCCACTCTACCACCCACTCCCGTGGATCAATGGTTAATGTCTCTGCCGACACCCGGCACATGGTTCAACACATGGAGACCACACAACAATTTAACCCACATCAACACGGGTTCCGAAGAGGGAGATCCTGCCTATCCCAGCTGCTGAACCATTACACAAATATCCTCGAGGACGTGAGTGAGGGAAAGAACGTGGATGTCATATATTTAGACTTTGCCAAGGCCTTTGATAAGGTCGATAATGGAACATTACTGCATAAACTAAAATCAGTAGGTGTTGATGGTAAGCTAAGTATATGGATCCATGCATTCCTGACTGGTCGGAGACAGTATGTAGTGGTAGATGGTGCCACTTCAAAAGGATCGGAGGTGGTTAGTGGAGTGCCCCAGGGTACAGTACTCGGCCCGCTCCTGTTTCTCATTATGATAGGAGACATAGACAAAAACATATACTCCTCCAGAGTCTCCTCCTTTGCTGACGACACTCGGCTCAGCAAGAAAGTAACATCCACTGACGATACGGTAACTCTGCAACAAGATCTAGAAAAGGTATATAGCTGGGCCCAAGAAAATAATATGAAGTTCAACAAGACAAAATTTGAAGTTATAAGATACGGTAAAAATGAAGAATTAAAGGAACACAACTATAAAGTCGGAAATGAAACCATAGTGGAAAAAGAAATAATAAGAGATCTAGGAGTATGGATGAGTAATAACTGTACCTTCAGGGAACACATATACAGAACTGTCAAGAATGGCTGGCTGGATCCTTCGAACATTCCAGACCAGACATCCACAACACCTCCTACCACTGTGGAAATCACTTGTAGTCTCCAGAATGGAATACTGCTGCCAGCTGTGGAGTCCCCACAAGACTGGTGAGATCCAGGCTCTGGAGCAGGTCCAGAGAGTGTTTACCAGACACCTACCACACAACCAACAAAACTACTGGCAGAGACTAAAATCATTGGAATTGTATTCCCTACAAAGAAGACGAGAGAGATATATGATCATCTATGTCTGGAAAATCCTAGAGGGCACAGTACCAAATCCCCCAACACAAAGAGGAGAAGGAATACACGGTCAGACCCATCCTAGATTTGGGAGGACCTGTACAAGGAGGTCATTGGACTGTGCCTCTCAAAGGATTAAAAGTATCCAGGCAGAAAGCTTCCCCACCATCGGACCAAGAGACTTCAACTGCCTCCCAAGAACCATCAGAGATCTATCCGGATGCAGCACAGAGGCTTTCAAGAGGAGGCTGGATAAATTCCTAGAAAACATTCCAGATGAGCCTCATATACCACACGGCCCAACTACCAGAGGGGCTGGGTCAAACTCCATACTGGACCAATACCAGTATGTGAAGAAGTGTGGAAACGGCGGACCCCCAGGTTGACCGTGGTGAATACCACCTAAACTTAAACAAGAACAAGAACAAGAAGGCGTGGGTTCGAATTTCGCTCAGATCGCTAAGGATTTTTCACTGACAGTGAGTGGTTACTGTCGTATAGTATGCACCAGGGTTGCCATGTTTGTCCTTTTAAGGACAGTCTGTCCTTTTTTGGCCCTGTTTGTCCTTAAGTTTTCCTGAAAAAAAGGACAGTCAAAATCTGTCCTTTTCTGTCCTTTTTTCACTAAAGTTTATTACTGTTTGCAATTAATATAATTAAGACGCTGACAAATTTATTCTGATTATGTACGTGTCTGTACTGATATTACTGAATGCAATCAATGCATCGGGATTAAAAAAAAAAAGTAGGGCAAGGGGTAGTTGTCAGGTTACGGACGTGACGGTGACAGGGAAGTGACGCGTCTAGAACCTGTACAGCGAGTTGCCCAGGCTGCACCATCGACGTTGGGTTACCAGACGTTGGCGTAAATGACATTTTCCCCATACATTACATTGCTATCAAAGAACTTTGAATTATGCAAATATAATTGAAAACTGCTTGACATTTCATATGGAGGAAAAAAAAAGACGAAAATGCTATGTAGTCCAGGGTGAGTGTCATACTAAAAAATCTATTAAAAAGATATGTCGTGGCAACTGCGGTGCAGCTCGGAACTTGAGTCTTGAAGTGGAGACAGTCACATAGGAACTGCCAACGCGCTTGTGTGTACGTAGGCTAAACAGGACATCTTCTGAAGGTAACAGTGGTTATTTTACGACAATTTTGTTTGTAGATGTGAGTGATTATGCGAAAGGGGAGTGAAACGTGTTTTCGAGTCTTTAGAGTGCATGTTGACTTTGATATTATGAAGTTTTAGTTGTTCTAGCAGCATGTGCCGTCAGCAATGTGCGAATAGTCGGGAGTTTTGTTAATCATTTAGTGGAATTATTTAGTCAGCAATATAACGCAGTGATCGAGCTATTAAACTACCAGGAAGTGTGTTTAGTAGCAGCATTGACCATTGTTTCACAAATGGTTATTATTCATGAGATTTAAAATATCACCACATTATGGGGCCACAGAAAATGTTATAACAATGGCTTATGTGTGCTGTGATAAATGAGTGTACGTGATGTCACTATAGAGATACAGGGTGTTTCACTTCTTTTTCAGGAACTGTGAAATTTGAGTTCCCATGGTGATTCTAAGTAACTTTTACTCTCTACAATACTGCGTGAAATGCCTTGTTTACGAAATATCTATTAGCGAGTGAAATATGGAGGAGGGAGGGAGGACGGGTGCACTTGCCCAACCCTTACTTCAACCGAGTTACCAACAATGATTTTTTTATTTTATCTTTTTTTTTTTTACTCATGGATTTTATTCTTAGTTGTAAGTATTCCACTCATTGACCATTCTAGTATTCCACTCATTTAATATTCTAGACGAGTGATATGGGGAGTAAGGTATGTAGGACGAGGGGCGAGGGAGCTGGAGGAGGGAGGCTGAGTCTGGGTACACGGGTTCCTGCGCTCACTCCTCCATATTTCACACGCTAATATTTCGTTGACAAGGCATTTCGCGTAGTACTGTGGAGAGTAAAAGTTACTTAGAATCACCATGAGAACTCAAATTTCACATATTCTATGGTCGAGTGACAATTATAAGAAATAATAAAAATGAGCTATTCAGTAACATGTAGTACAGTACAATTGTATTATGTTTACTGTATAACAAGCGAATGGCAGCCTATAAAACGAAGGTGATGGCTAAAACACTCGAACGACCTCACAGACAAGACGAACACTTTCGTATATGGCAATAATTTGAGTATTGAACTAGATTACTGATCGAACAGGTCACCATATTGTATATCCGCTGCACCCTTCTTCTTTGTTCTTTTTTTGTCTTCCCTACTCATCGTATCCTCAATACGTGGTGTGACAGGGACGTAAGATGGCAATGAGTGGCGTGCCATTGTTGTTTTTAGTTCAATGAAGTCTCTCTCTCTCTCTCTCTCTCTCTCTCTCTCTCTCTCTCTCTCTCTCTCTCTCTCTCTCTCTCTCTCTCTCTCTCTCTCTCTCTCTCTCTCTCTCTCTCTCTCTCTCTCTCTCAGATTTATTCATATTGGGAAGTGATCTTTCCCATTCTTAGTGCTATTTTTCTTTTTTTTTCAGTTAACTTGAATGTATCATTAACATGAGCCGGTGGAAAACCTCTTATAATGATGCAAGACACTATAAGAAAGAATGGGAGGAACAGTTCAAATGGCTTTCTTGGATTGATAATGCATGTTATTGCAGATGGTGCAAGTGTTCACTTTCCAACATGAGAAAGTCAGCTTTTGAACTTCATGAAAAAACTGTCAACCATAAAAAGGCTGTAGAGGCTTTTAGTAGCTCTCGTAAGATTACCGAGACATTTAAGAAGAGCACTACAAATGCATCCAAGGAGCTCAAAGAATTTGAAATAAAGTTCAGTGTCTCAGCAGCTTGCCACTGCAGTGTGCGATCAGTGAATCATCAGACTGAATTAATTGCTCAATATGGGAAAGGAAGCATCCTTGAAAATCTGAAACTACACCGGACGAAGTGTATGTCCCTGATCAAGAACGTAATATCTTTGGCATTATTTGAAGATCTACTTGATGATATTCGAGGGGCAAAATAGTCATTGCTGATTGATGAGTCGACAGATGTCAGTGTAACTAAGCATTTATGCATGTGCGTCAGATATTTTTCACAGAAAGAACAAACAGTAACAACAGCTTACCTAGGTATAATACCTGTTGTTTCCACTACTGGCGAGAGTCTGTTTGATGCCATCAGTAATTTCTTGCAAGTAAATAACATTGACATACATGACTGCATTGGTTTAGGCACAGATAGGGCAAACAATGTTTCTGGTGAATTTAATTCAGTGTTTTCAAGATTCCGAGAGATGAACCCAGATATACAGTTCATTAAGTGCACCTGTCACAGTTTGGCCTTATGTGCAGAAAAGGCCTTCAGTTCTTTGCCTGGTTGTTTGGAATACCTAATTTCTGCTATTCCTCGCTGGTTCAGCGTTAGTTCTCTACGGCGTGAAGACTACAAACAAATCTATGCCACTATGAATGATGGGAATGAAAATCACGAGAAATTTGTGTCTCCAAGTACCACGAGATGGCTGGTACGAGGAAAATGTCTGTATTCAATATTAATTCAGTGGGAATAACTTAAGGCATATTTTAGTTCTATTGTTGATAAAAGCTTTGATGCCAGAATGCTGAAAGACATGATTCTTGATGAAAGTAATAAGCTTTACCTCACGTTTGCTTGTCCCATCATCCAGAATTTCGAGAACCTCAATGCAGCGTTCCAAGCCTCAAATCCTGATCCCACTAAATTATTTCAAGAACTTGATGAGCTAAGGAATTTTTTGCTGAAAAAAATCTACAGAGACTTCAGCCAGCGCCAACATGCCATGGTTACTAAGTGATGGTAAACTCGGAGACAATTTTGAACTTGACTTGAAAGTCTGCAACCTCAGTGCTGACAAGAAAAAAGCAATCCAGATGCGCTGTCATGACTTTGTGGTGCCCGGGGGGGAGGCTGAGGCTGGTTTGGTTCAGAGGTACGTTATTTATTTAAATGATGTTATTGGTTGATTAATTTCTTTACCTAATTAATTTGTTTTACTTTCACTTCACTGCTGAAGGACCACCAGTGTGATGCCTTGTCATTAAATTAACTTCTAATGGGGAACTCTCATGGCAATTAAAAAGATATTTACTTTGATTAATTAAATGTATTAATGGTCCCTGATGTTGGATATTTCCCTGAATATTAAGAAAAGAAAGCTGCCACCACCCCCAAAGGTTTAATGAGAATTAGGGGATTCTCAGGGAATTTAGTTTCTTCCTAAAGGGAAGTTAAAATATTCGAAAGAGAAAATAATTACTACCATTGGTAGGCGACCAATGAAAAGAAAAGGGGAACTGATTTAACAATTTAGTTATTTGGTAGAGTGGACTGAGTTTCAATAAGGCACATGGATTCGTGGATTTGTTTCATATCCTTTTTCAAGAGTGTTGAGCACTTCCCACATTAACCTTACCACAACAACGGAGGTTATTATAACACGGAATCACTTTCTCAGATTTTACTTGAGTTATTTATTTACTGTATACTTTGAATATCACAGGCTGATCATTGAGTCTTAGAAACACGGCTTAGTTATAGTATCAGACAACTTAATGGCTCATGGCAGAAAAACATCATCTTCCTCAAAAAAAATAAATACAGAGTTGGCAATACTTATCTCACCTCGAGATACCAAACTCTTCACACATTACAAATTATACCCTTGACTCCCTTCCCTGAAAAATATCACCTTAAAAATGTTATAATTTTGTAATTGGGCCTGAGAACAGTTAAAGAACCTTTTCTCAGGGGATTTCCGAACGTAAGGTGATCTCAATTTTTCTGTTTAGGCATACATAGTATAATTCTTCCTCCCTAAGTAGGAATACGCGATTCCTATTCCTGAATACATGGGCTGGGTCTATCAGACAGTCTTACGTGACACATAGTTTCCTAAAGCTTAACTTGGAAATTTGGCAGTGGCTTCTAGCCGTTCATTTATCTAAAAAATAAAAAAGTAAATGAGAAATTGGTGTAACTGTCGTGGAGGCATTCTTTCCCTGTGAACGCAATCAACGTTGAACCCCGAGTCAGTATAATTCACTTCCTTAACTCAGTAGTTAATACACAGTCACAATAACATAGAAATTACCGTGAAAAATATATATTGTACACCATGAAATATTTTGTAGGGAAATAGGGGACCATGCGGTTTTGAAACCACGTTGTCCTTCTTTAAGAGAAGGAAATTGGTATTATCCACTTATAATAGATCTCAATAGGGGTTTATATATATATTGTCAGGTTACTGGGGAAGAATATGGATTATATATTAATGGTGAGAGGCATTGAATTTCACAAATATTGAGGGATTTCGAGAGCGATGTCACACCTGTGAACGCAATCAACGTTGAACCCCGAGTGACGCTCTCTGGGAAAAAGGCGGGAGATGAGAAGGGGGAAGGGGGGGTTTCGAGGATATTCCTCCTTTGATCTTATTATTAATTGATTATTGAGACGTGAAATAGTTATCAGTTTATAGGAAATTAATTTTGACGCTAAATAAGTGACATTTAGATATCTATTGAACCTGATCTCTGGATTACTATATAGGGGAAAATTTTTTGTCTACGTGACTTTTTGCACGTCGACGAGCCCCGGGGCATGATCAACTCATATGATGCAATATTACGTCATTCTTAACAAAGTTTTGTGGGAAGATAACTAAGTAGGTTAATTATATTAGACTATGGAGAGCATTTTGACAAGTTAATAACTATTAATAGTGATTAGATTATGATATTAATTTCTTTCCATAGAAAACTGTCTTGGGGGGGGTTGACTGCATAAGATTTGAAAGTTTGGAGAAACAATTCTAATATAAACATTAATATAAACATATAGTATAAAATTATGAATGATGTGTGAGTAAAAACATTTATATAATGCAGTATCCCCGTGGGAATACAGGATCTAAGGGCAGACTAAACAAAACAAAAAGGTACATTCAGTAGGCCTATTTGAGATTAAATTGGAGGCATCACAACTTCATTGTTGAGGCAGTAAAACAAATTGACAAAAGAATTGATAAGACAACCATGAAACTGAACTACATTAAATATCCTAGTCCACAGAAGTGTCTCAGCCAGGTTAGGCCAACATTTACTGATCTCCCTTTAGAAAAACTGGCAAGAGCTGAGAAATTTTATATCCACAAAGTTGAAAACCAGTATGAACGCATAGCTGTGAAAACTGATTGGGGTGCAGAGTTTCCTAACTCAGAAATACCAACTGAGCCAGTTGCGTTTTGGACTAAAGTTCTGAATTTTGAGAATGCAGTCGGAGAGAAGTGTTACCAAGAGCTTGCAACTATTGCACTGAACTCATACTGCATTCCTCTAAGCACTGCCTTCGTTGAACGGGTGTTCTCTCATGTAACTAATATAAAAACTAAAGCCAGAAACAAATTGAGCACTAGTTCTCTCGACTCTATTCTAAGGATAAGAACACACTTACACAACAAGGATATCTGCTGCCGTAACTTTAAAGTCACAGAGAAAATGCTAGCACTCTTCACAAGCCAGATGTACCGCGGCACAGCAAAGATGAATGTACCGGGTGGAACTGGGGAAGTAGATCAGCAGGCTGCAAGTACCTCAGCAGCTTCAGAAGGGGATTCATTTGAAGAAATCCTAGCAATTGAATATTAGAATGCAGGTATGTATATATATATATGTACCGAGGGTCAGTGTTACTGCCACTGTACCGTAGGTAAATATTACCTTCTATTGACCCTGCTGTCATCACTACCGTTTCGGTATTCCATTCTACCTTCTTATCTACTGCTTTCTATCTACTTTCTATGCTGCCACCACGACACCACTTGGGTATCGAAACTATTGCTACTACTACCACTTGGCCCTCCACCACCGAGGTTGAGATACGAACAGAAAACTAATATAGTAAAATAATGGACAACTTTAATGATGAATAAATAAATAAAGTACTCGCTATATCCGTGGTGGTGCTCTTACAGATGCTTATCCACCCTTAGCGACACAAACATAAACATATACCTTAACACAAATATTCCTATTCTATCCTACCTAACTATACGTGAGGGAACTGATGGAAAACGACCAAAATACACTCACGCCACAAATATTGTTTGAGAGTCACTGGGTCCTTCTGGCCGTCGTCCTTGTTTGAGAGGCAACTCCACATGCAGCCTTAGTCAAACCACAACCGAAAGACAGTCTTTTGCTGGTCCTCTCGGCAGCTGTATCTGGGAGGACAATTTACTGTTAGATATTAATAACAATGTTTTTTCAAGTGTGGCAAGGCTTTTAGGAACACTGAAGGCTTACCTGTCTGGAGCGGGGTCACGGAACACTAGTGACTGACCTTCCGCCCAGACCGGTATATATATCCTCAGTTCCAGTGACGTCACGCGTTTTTCCCATCATCCTCTCTCTCTAGTAGTACCTACTCTAACCATAACAAGGTATCTTAACGAGTGTCGAGAATACGAGGATTTACCGGTGATTCCGCAAAGGAATCACCGTAATGATAGTTGGCCCGTTGTAATCGGTACACGGCTTTCCTCTTTAAAAAAAAAAAAATCCTCGTATTCTCACACTCGTAAGAACATGAGTTTATATATTATCAACATAAGTCGGGACCGGTCTTCTTCTTCTTCTTCTTTCTTCTTGTCTCTATGCAAGACTTCCGAGTCAGACGTGACTCGACCTCCTGGTCGGAATAGGTGAAGCCAACTCCCACCAGTCCTGGCAAGCTGAGCAGGGTGGTGATCCTCAGCGGGGCTTCACCAAGCCTTCGTCCTTGGGGGGTAACATCCAGGTCCTTTCCCTGGGGCAGAGTCCAGAGCCCCCAGGATTGCGGTGATCACTGCTTCAGCTGCGGGACCAGTGTTTCAGCTCGGCATCTCCTTAGCTGCAAAAAAGTTTTAGAGGCAGTAACCTTTCCTTAAAACACTCAGGGGTCTGTTTATATAATCTCTCTCCTCAGCACTCCTCTACGTATCTTCTCACAGGCCTCCGTTGTCGGGCTGTGCGTGGCTCTTCCATATCATCCTCACCATCCTCGGAAGGCAACACGATCTCGCTCATGTCGATTATATACCCCTCCTCCCCTACAAAACGTTTTAATTTGTCTGGTGCCCGGAGGATTGTGTCGCCACTGAAAGTGTTTTCCAACTCGTATGACACTCCTCCCTGCTTCACTTCCTTCACTTTATAGGGGCCAATCCACTTTATCCCTAGTTTGCGTTCGATGGAAGAGCTAATTTGTTCTTTCTTTACCCACACTAGATCACCCACACTTACTGTTTGTTCTTTTCTACCGAGATTAGCTCGCGCCAACCACTTCCGGCTGTTGTCACGGGATGTTTGCTTCACTACCTCCAGGGAATCACCAGTCTCTTCGGAGGCGTGGGTTCGAATCCCACCGCTGCCATCACTGTACCGAGGGTCAGTGTTACTGCCACTGTACCGTAGGTAAATATTAACTTCTATTGACCCTGCTGTCATCACTGTACCGTTTCGGTATTCCATTCTACCTTCTTATCTACTGCTTTCTATCTACTTTCTATGCTGCCACCACGACACCACTTGGGTATCGAAACTATTGCTACTACTACCACTTGGCCCTCCACCACCGAGGTTGAGATACGAACAGAAAACTAATATAGTAAAATAATGGACAACTTTAATGATGAATAAATAAATAAAGTACTCGCTATATCCGTGGTGGTGCTCTTACAAATGCTTATCCACCCTTAGCGACACAAACATAAACATATACCTTAACACAAATATTCCTATTCTATCCTACCTAACTATACGTGAGGGAACTGATGGAAAACGACCAAAATACACTCACGCCACAAATATTGTTTGAGAGTCACTGGGTCCTTCTGGCCGTCGTCCTTGTTTGAGAGGCAACTCCACATGCAGCCTTAGTCAAACCACAACCGAAAGACAGTCTTTTGCTGGTCCTCTCGGCAGCTGTATCCGGGAGGACAATTTACTGTTAGATATTAATAACAATGTTTTTTCAAGTGTGGCAAGGCTTTTAGGAACACTGAAGGCTTACCTGTCTGGAGCGGGGTCACGGAACACTAGTGACTGACCTTCCGCCCAGACCGGTATATATATCCTCAGTTCCAGTGACGTCACGCGTTTTTCCCATCATCCTCTCTCTCTAGTAGTACCTACTCTAACCATAACAAGGTATCTTAACGAGTGTCGAGAATACGAGGATTTACCGGTGATTCCGCAAAGGAATCACCGTAATGATAGTTGCATTATTTCACGACTACATCCATTTCTACATATTACATTTTTTCTCTCGTTACCACTTATATATATATATATATATATATATATATATATATATATATATATATATATATATATATTGTAGCTATATATATATATATATATATATATATATATATATATATATATATATATATATATATATATATATATATTTTTAGGTTTGTCCTTTTTGGGGGGCAAATGTCCTTTTTTTACTGTAGGTTTGTCCTTTTTCTCACTGTAGTATCTGGCAACCCTGGTATGCACGTGTCACACCAGTGTTGTGGCATGTGCAGACTATACGACTGACTGGTGGTGCTGCGCGATGACAAGCTGTGTCCAGTGACGGTCGGATCCATGTGTCAGTGTCTGGTGTGGTGACTGTAGAGTATAGAGTGTAGACCAAGGATTATATACTGTATATAATCCTTGGGTGTGGCCCTGCCCGCCATCCTCAACACATGATGGTATTATGTTTGTTCAATAGACAGAGTAAAGACTTGTATGGAACTACAAGAGGATGATGAAGAGATTCACAATCCAGGGCAGATTTTGGCGAGATACAATAGCAGGAAGTCGCGTGATATTTCCCTTACAGTTTTACCATTTGTGATGCCACAAGTTGATCTCACCTAGGCCTTACTGAATGTGCCTTCGTTTTGTTATTGTTCTGAGACTAACACAGAAACTAACTCGGTTGTAAACCCCCAAGAAAATAGTGATATACCCTCAATTTTACATCCCCAAGGTTATACTTTGTTATATAAATGTTTTTACTCACACCTCATCTATAATTTTTGTATTGTGTAGTGATATAATTATCTTATGTTGGAATTGCCCCCAAATATTCAAGTTTCGTATGGTCATCCCCCCAAGTCAGTTTTCTATGGAAAGAAATTATAATCATATATTCAAGCCATTAATATTCATTTACTCGTAAAACTGCACTCCATAGTCTAAAATAATTAACTTACTTAGCTATCTTCTCACAACACTTTATTAAGAAATACGTGATATTTCATCATGTGGTGCAATAGTCATGTTCCCGTCTGTCCACATTCGAGTTAGCACGTAATCAAATCGCCCCCATATATTAATCCAGAAATCCAATTCATTAGATTTCAAGATGATACTTGTTCCACATCAAAATTAATTTTATATAAGCTAGTAATAATTTCATATCTCAATAATCAATCAGTAAAAAGATCAAAGGTGGCACATTCTCGAAACCCCCCTTCCCCCCTCTGCTCTGTTCCCGCCTCTTTCCCGGTGATAGCGTCCTCCCAGACCTCTCACTCCCTCCGCCCAGGTTGCCAGGTTTGGCCTTAAAAGGCCAATTTGGCCTTTTTAGAGGAATGTTGGCCTTCGAAAATTTAGGTCTTGAGGCCACACATATTTTGGCCTTTTCTACTGTTCAGCATAGTCAGAATATGTTAATTATTGTCGCAAAAATTAAAGATATTATAAGTTAATGCAAGAAAATGTGTTTAAAAATATCTTAATACATGTAATACAAATATGACGCGTATGAGGTGTTTCGTACTGGTCGAATACGTGTGTGTGCGGCGTAATGGTAAGCCCTCTTCACGCTCACCGCTTCAGTTTGTCGTCTGGTGTCACGCAGTCATCGTCACAACAGTATGACAAGCTTCTCTTGGTTGATTGGAGGAAAGTTTCCCAATGAAGAAATACCACATGAAGCAGTAAACTTCTGGACAGTTGTTTAAAAGTATGACAATGCTGCTGGTGAGAAATGTTTTGCTGAGCTTGCACATATTGTTCTGAATGCACATGCACTTCCTTTGAGTAACGCCTTTGTTGAGAGAATTTTCTCTCATTTAAGAAACATCAAGATAAAGATGAGGAACAGACTCTCCTTAGAAACTATGGAAGCTATTTTGAGAATCAGAAGTCATCTTTGCAATGAAGGAATATGCTGTAACAAGTTTGAAATAACAGACAAGATGTTAAGCATGTTCAATAGTTCCATATACAAGAGCAGCACTGAACATCCCGAAGAACCATCCATCTCAATTGCAGCAACTTTCAGTGAGTTGGATGAACAAGACATCCAGGACTTTAATGAAATTCTGCAGGTACATTTTTAGGAAGCCGACGTCCAGTCTTCATACGGATCATCACTGTGAGTATGTATCATAAACTTGATGTTGCATAATATAGTACAATACCCTGGAGTAACTGCCTAGGTACATGTTGTTATTATGATGTAATAAGTTCGGCCTTTTTTCTGGCCTTTTCGATCAAAAGTGTGGCCTTATGTCGACTGGGACATCTGGCAACCCTGCCTCCGCCCCGTTTACAGGCCCCGCGTTCGGTAGCGCCTCCCGCATCGATCATGAGCCGAGCTCAGCCAATCACAACGCCGCATTTCGTAGCGATGGCATCGATGTCATCGATATGCATCACTATGGTCTCAGAGCATGTGCCGAGGGGACTTGGACTGAGACTGGTAGAGTGTTTTTTGTTCTTGTTCTTTAGGGCTGCAAGGATCCCTTGGGGAACACTATGAGCCCTGTGTTTTTTGTTTACATTTTAGCCACAGATTCTTAGATTTCCACTGTCGGAGACGTTTAAGCTAAGTTTCTGATCTGTCAGAGACTGAGGTTCACCCAGGAACAATGTACTAAGGTCTTTTGAAGTTGTAGAATAAGTAATTAAGACAGTGAAGTCAATACATTCGTGTATATGATGAAGTAAGGCAGTTTAATATCGCCATCTCGGTAATCAGGAATTGGTCTTACAACAGATGGTCAAGAAACGCCCTAAAATCTGACTATTGATAACACAACGCCTACTATACCTAACTGTTTACATACAGACAGAGGCGATATAAAATGACAGACTTGATAGGGAAACACCTTAATTATATCTGACATGTAAGTAATAACCTCGGAAAAAGACTAATGTTATCTCCATATTATTCCTCAACTACTTTCATTTAAAATTTTTACACAGTGCAGTCTCCCAAACATGTATGTACATAGTTTTCTACATACTTGTATTCATTGATGTATATGGGTTTGTGTCTTGAATGTTTGTTTATAATCTAAGAATAATCTATTGTATTGTACAAGTCAATAAATTTTCTTGGTTTTCTATCATGTTTACCTAAAAAGACATTACTTTTTAAGTAAATTACAACAATAATTTAATATGAATATTCAGATGGTTTGGACACCTGAAAAGACTGGGTGAGTTGCCAAGAAGGATGTACAATGCTGGGATCATCTTCTGAGTCACGTAATCCTACTATTGCCACTTAGAAAACAATATGAAACATAGCTCATAAAAAAATAACTTTTTATTAATTGAAAAGTTAGAATCAAGAACGGATAAATTTTTATTTAGGTTAGGTTAGGTTATTTTCTTAAGCAATTTCCTGTCGAGCAATTGATAGTTTGAGAAATTATTTCTTGAGCAATTTACTGTCGAGCAATTTACTTCGAGAAATTTACCTACATTCAGGCTATAATATGACAATCAGGAAAAAAATATCAAAAGTAAAATGCCTAACTTTTGGGTAATTAAATAAAGAAAGCTTATATAACGGAACCTAACTGAGCCAAACCGTACCTAGCCAAACCTAATCTAACCATAACCTAATGTAACCTAACCGGTATTAATTTATATCATCAGAATCTCTAGAGAATTCAGAGCTGTACTTTTGCATTACCTGTTGCATTTTGATAAGATCTTATTCCAAATTCTGTCGCAAATTCTTAGTTTGTGAGATATTCATTATTTTCTGTGACATCTCTTTGAAAAGTAATAAGGAAAATAATCTAAAGTAAAATGCCTAACTTTTGGGTAATGAAATATAAAAAGCTTATATAACCGAGCCAAACTGTACCTAGCCAAACCTAATCTAACCACAACCTAATGTAACCTAACCAGTATTAATTTACATCATCAGAATGCTCTGAAAATTCAGAGCTGTACTTTTGCAATACCTGTTGCATTTTTGTTTTCTTAATCCAAATTCTGTCGTAAATTCTTAGTTTGTGAGATATTCAATGTTTTCAGAGAGATCTCTTCGAAAAGTAAAGTTTAGTTTCGTTTTAACAAGGTTCTGATGTTTGTCAATGTAGGTTAGGGTTTTGTTTAATTTATGTTATGTTAGGTTAGGTTTAGGGAAAGATTCGTAAGACGACCCAGTCTTTTTTTTGACAGCAATTTTTTCTGATAGATTTTGATGTGTTTTTAATTAATCTGATGTTTGTTATGCCAAGCAATTTTTTTTCCTCAAGGTAAAAATTGCCACAAAAAAGTCAGATTAATTCGAAACCATCAAAATCAATAGGAGAAAAAAAATGTTCACTAAACCTAAGCAAACCTAATTAAAACTAATCTAACCCAAGCAAATCTAAGTAAGACTAACCTAACTAAATCTAACCTCCTTTAACCAAATCAGGTAAAGATTCGTAAGATGACCCACTCGATATCTTGTTATCTTTATAATGCACTGCAAATTCAACCTCAGATACTTGCTCAGATAGGTTAGGTTAGGTTTGATTATGTTTGCTTAGGTTAGGTTGGTTAATTAGGTTTGCTTAAGGTTACTGAAAATATTTTTTTTCTTATTAACTTTGATGGTTTGAATTAATTTCACTTTTTTGTGGCAATTTTTACCTTTGGGAAAAAATGCATTGCATAACAAACATCACATTTATTCAAAACACATAAAAATCTATCAGGAGTGGTTCGTCTTCAAAAGACTTTACCTAGGTTAATTTAGAAGCTATCAAATGTTCTCTATGAGCAAGAGTAGGGAGTTGAACGAATTGCAGACATTTTATTTCGTATACAGACTCCATAATGGTGAAGATGTAAAATTATACCCCATAACCTAACCTAACATAACCGCCTGAAACCTTTACAGACGTGTTGAGTACACTAGATGTATAGTATGTACGACTTCATATTTATATCGATATCGTCGAAGCAGTAGTTATGCAGAAATAACAAACTATTTACTGACAATCATTGTATTTTGTCTTCTCCCAAAAAACCCGCATTCCCACAGGTCCCCAGAATTGTTGGGGGTTGATGAGGATGTTTTATTAGATATGCATTTGCGACGAAAATCAATGTCAAAATCGTTCGAAATGGATAATTTTTTATACGAAAAGTGTGTTATTTACATCCAAGTGCATTGGGAGAGCTAAAAATTTACCAGCCACACAATCACCTACGCTATATCAGTACTCTCACAAGAGTTTACGGCTCCTTTTATATCCTCACATCTTCTTGCCACCTAAATACTGTGTTTACTGCGGCTATAATTGCTCCAGACTCTATTATATGTTAATCAGCAAGTTTTTTCTACGGCGTAAAAGGTGCCCATGAAGAGGGTGCGCCGCCATGTTGGCTCAATCAGCTGATTATCTCAACACTAAAAAAAAGAAAACACATAGCGACGTCGCTATGTGTCCAATATCGTTCGGTGGGCAAATTCTTCACCCCCCCACCTCGCTGAACGCGGCCAGGGAAATATGGAGTGCCTCCACCACATCTTACACACATCCCCCATTTCTTTTCTTTTCTTTTTCTTTTAGTGAAATTTATGGCTAGAAAGTCAAAGTCAATATCAGTGTTGTTCTTTAGACAAAAAGATAAACCATGTGTCGTGTAGGACGGTCTGATAGACCCAGCCAGTATGCTCAGGTGTAAGAATCTCGTGTTAATCCTCGGTGTTGGGGAGAGGAAGGATTTCAATATGTAATTTTGAGCCAATCAGTGTAGCAAGGAATTACTGATTTCACCCTAGTTCAGGAAAATACGGAGGCCTGAAGGTTCTTCTCTGAGAGAACGTTACGTAACTACTTTCAGACCCAGTTACTAAATTTCAACATTTATAGGGTGAATTAGTTAGGGAAGGGAGTCAAGGGTATATAAATTTTTGTAAGTGGAGAGAGTTGATGTCTCGGAATGAGATAGAGAAAGGCCAACTCGGTGTATACTTTTATTTTTATTTCTCTGTTATGAACAGCTAAGTTTTCTGATGCCTTAGTTTATTTTTCCGGTGTAAATTCCATTCCAGCCAGTATCATCCAAATTGTAAGGTGAATAAATACCATTAATTTATCCAAAAAATTGGCCTCGTTTTGTAATATCTCCTCCGATAGTGTGGTAAGGTAAGTGTAGGTTAGTGCTCAACACGACTTGAAAAAGAATATGAAACAGATCCACGTTCCCATGTGCCTTAGCAAAACTCAGTCCACTCTACCAGCCAGATAAATTGTTCAATTAAAACTACCCGTTGGTCACCTATATTTCCCTAGTCATAATTACCCTTCTTTCGAGTATCTTAACTTCCCTTAAGGAAGTAATTAAATTCCCTGAGAATCCTCAAGTTCTCATTAAACTTCTTGGTGTGGTGGCAGCTGTTCTTTTTTTTTTTTTTATATAGACAGGGAAATAATTAACAACATCAGTGACCATCAATAAATTTTAAAATTAACCAAAGTAAATAATCTGATAATTGCCATATAACCCTAGTAATATTCCCCCCCCAAAAAAAAAATTTAAACAAATGTCAGGGCACCACCCTGGTGGTCCAGCAGTGAAATAAAAACTAAATAAATAAAAGCCCAAACAAAGAAGACAAAATTATAAATATTACCCCCCCCCCCGGGCACCACACATTGATTGCACATGTCTGGAGGGTAATGTGGTGGACAGGTACAGCAAGATTCAGTTATGAAAAGAGTAATCCCAGTGTTGCCCTTCCACAGTGATTACAGGCACTACCCGTGAAAAAAGAGTTCGAACGCTTTCTAGAAATTCGAACAAACGCCACGCGTAGTCACAGTTGTTTACTTGGCATTTGCATTGGCATCTATGCACGATTCTCGCCTGTTTAACTTGCATTTTCGCCATTATTTTGATGTTATTGGTTTGATACCATCTTTGTCCATTCACAATGGCATCCAATAGCCAGATAGGATAGACGTGCCGCTCTCTCTCCTCCCCTTACTGTACTTCTGCTTATCATCATTAGTGTTGTGTCTCGTCATGCCAACCAAGTCTTTAAAAAACTTTGGTCCTGCTAGCCACTCGTCGAGAACTCCAAAGCAAGATGGTGCAATCACGAGAACAAAAGGACTGGTTGGTACTCTTCCAGAAAGGAGGGAACTTCCGATCAGCTGATCATGGCCTCTTCGATTCAGGCTACCTCTGGGGATGAGTTGAGAATGTCTATTCGGGAGGAAATAGTGGAGATGGACGAGAGAAGAAAAAGGAAAGAATCAGTCATATTCAGGGGTGTAAAGGTCGAGTCTAATGAAGATGCAAGGACTAGTATTGTAAACATCACTCGCTTCCTTCTCAATACCACTCCACCTATGTCTGATTTATTTTGTATTGATAGAAACAGTTAAAATTGATGATGACACGTAGGAAACTAGTAATGGAAGCAAAAAAATCTTGGAAACAACCATGCGTTCAATGGCATTTATATAAATAGGGATTTAACATACAAACAAAGGAAAAAACTGTATGAGAGGCGACAAAGGAACAGGCTAGCTGGTGCCTCAGCTCAGCCTGCACCCCAGCCTGCCAGTTCTGCTGATTCTTCTGGCCAAACTGCCCCTTTACACAACTAAATGTTAGTTTGTGTAATGTAAATAGTCTTATCAATAAGGTTTCGTTTCTGAAGCACTTCTTGTTTTCAAATAATGCACATGTATTAGGGGTTACTGAGACTTGGTTAATTAGTACTATTCCAGATGCTGCAGTTTCAATTCCTAATTACAATATATTCAGAAATGACGTTTCTGGTTTAGTTCATAAACATGGAGTTGGCATTTATGTACATAATTCTTACAGATGTTTCAACATGAATATCAAAATACCTAACGTCTGCTCAGTCTTTCTTCCAGATTACAAAATATTTATTGTAGTTGCTTATAGACTTCCCTCTTACTCTTTACATGACAATATTACACTCATAGATTTCCTAACAGATTTTTGTACTAACAGGGAAGTAATAGTGATGGGTGATTTTAACCTTCCTTCTATTTCTTGGTCACTTGGCGGGGTAAATAATGTAACAGCTAATACTGATGAACTTTTTCTAGACTGTTTCACCTCATTAGGCCTCACCCAGTGGATTGATGAGCCAACAAACATCAGGGCAAGCAATACTTTGGATCTATTTCTCACTACAGAAACTGATAGAGTAGTCTCCTCTAATGTCTTCCCCCATTTCCCAACTTGATCACTGTGTTATACTTTGTGGCTATATTTTCCAGTTTAAACCTTTGATGGCAAATGTTAGTGCTGCATCCCCTATCTGGCCCAAAGCCAATTTTATGCAAATTAATCAATTCTTGTCCACTATAGACTGGGACTTTGAATTCCAGAATATGAACACTAATGATTCATACAACAAATTTTTGTCCTTTATAACCTATCTTGGAGTGCCATATGGCCTTTGTTGCCTGGTACATTTTCCCCCCCCACATTACAACCTATCTTAGAAGAACTTATGCTCCACCAAAAGCTTTTCGCTCCTCATCAAGTGCCCCTTACAAACCGTGGGAATACAAACCTCCTAGAGCTCTTATAAACAGCCGAAAGAATAGTTGGAACCATTACAAAGAGATGAGAGCAGTACATGGTAGAAACTCTGTACTTGCTAGTGAAGCTTTGCAGACATTTCTTGATGTAAATTACCAGTACGGAAACTATTCTACTCAGAAACAGATTTCTTATGAAGAGGATATCCTTAATAATTACTCGGTTAAGCCCAAATTATTTCACTCGTACATACATGGAAAAAAGGTAGGCTGTCCTTCCGTTGGCCCTCTCGGTGATGCAGACATCTTAGTATCCGACCCAAAAGAGATGGCTCATCTCTTAGGTACTGCTTTCGCCTCACAGTGTTTACCATACCCTCTGGTCTTCCACAGTCACCACACCAAGGACATGATGGCTCCTTTCACCAGATACACTTCACAGTTCATGATGTGGCTAGGGAACTCAGTGCTATTAACCCTTCCTTTGCAATGGGACCTGACTCTGTTAATCCAGCATTACTAAAACACTGCTCCACTAATTTAGCATATCCTATGTTTAAAATATTCTCTTCATCTATTAATTCAGGGAAATTCCTGATATTTGGAAAAAATCTTCAGTAGTACCTATTTTCAAGAAAGGTAAACGAAGTGATCCTCTTAACTATCGCCCAGTAAGTCTCACTTCCGTTAGTAGCTGTAAAATTTTAGAGAATAATTGTTGCTGCACTACATAATTATTTGGAAGTCAATTCAATACTGAATGACAACCAGTTTGGTTTTCGCTCTGGCAAGTTTGTGGAGGATCAGCTCTTACTTACTTACAATGCAGTCTCTGAGTGGATGGACACGGGCAATATGGTTGATCTTATTCTCTTTGATTTTTCAAAAGCCTTTGACACTGTTAATCACCAGATTTTGTTTATTAAACTTAATTCATTGGGTATTAATGGTGTTATTCTCTCTTGGATCAAGACATTTCTATCTCATAGGACTATGGAGGTTGTAGTGGATGGACAGAACTGTTCTTCATTTCCAGTGATCAGCGGAGTACCACAGGGTTCTGTGTTAGGTCCTACTCTTTTCCTTATATACATAAATCACATCTCCACTACTTTAGTATCAAACATAAAATTATTTGCTGATGACCTAAAACTATATCTTTTGATAAAGCATTAGAGTCTCAATATAGTGTTGGAGGGCATTAGTATTGTCCAAAGAGACATTGATTCACTAATTAAAGTTGCTGAATTTTGGGACTTAAAGATCAATGCAGACAAAACTAAACTCATGAGCTTTGGCACCAACCTCAGACAGTCTTACGATTTGGGTCCCTATTCATTTTATACTGTTAAAGGCAATCCCCTAAGTCTCAGTTTTATTGCAGTAGATCTCGGCATAACTGTTGATCCATCATTAAGATTCCATCACCATATCCAATCTCTTAGTGTCGAAGGCTGCTGGTTTGTCATATTCTTTTCTTAAGTCAACCTTGTGTCGCTCTCCTTCCTTTATGGTTAAACTATTCACTACACATGTATGTCCACTTCTCGAATTTGCATCTCCAGCATGGAACACAGATTATATTACTGACTTATCTCTTCTAGAATCAGTTCAGCGTCGATGGACTAAGCATATTACAGGTTGTGAGGGTATGTCTTATGATCAGCGACAAAACTTTAGATCTTTATTCTGTGAAAGGAAGACTATTGCGTGCCGATCTTATTAAATGTTGGAAGATCTTCAATGGTATGTCAGCTATAACACCTACAGATCTATTCACCATGGCACCAGCAAGGGATATTACTAGAGGACACAAGTTTAAGATTTTTGTTCCACACAGCACTTGTGAAGCCAGACAGATTTTTCTCAGTTCGCGTGGTCAGGCTGTGGAATGCACTTCCCCCAGAGGTAGCAGAGTCAACCAACCTAAACTCTTTTAAGAAGGGACTTGCTGTGTTCCTAGGAGACACTTTATTTGTTTCACATACAACCTGCTTCTTATATTAGCATTAACAATGCTCTCTATCTACCCAACGTCTAGTACCACATTTAAATTACGTGTCGTATTCCACCCTTGGCGACCTTGGCTCAAAAGTTAATGTCCACACCGCAGCCTAGCTAGATAGACTCAGTCCTCACGGGAAGGGAGGATTCAAAATGGTGTATGTCCTGGGGCCTTGTAAGCAACTGAGTGTTGTCCTTTGAGTTACTGAATGAAGCGGTGGGTCATCTTAGTGTGAATATGCTTCTGGAGCATGGTTTGGAGAGGGCATGTTGGTAGTGATAATATAATTTGTGTGATAATATTTGTTAGGTATTGTTTCGATGTTTCAGATTTGGCCCTATTTAAAAAAATTTCAGATTATTGAGATTGTTGGACTGTCAGAAAAAAAAATGGTGGAGTAGGAGTACAGTGGAACCTTGACTTACGAGTTTAATTCGTTCGGTGACCGAGCTCGTAACTCAATTTGCTCGTATATCAAATCAATTTTCCCCATTGAAATTAATTGAAATGCCATTAATCCGTTCCAGCCCCCAAAATACCACCCAATTTTTTGTTACGTGTTTTTAAATAAGAAAAATGTATTTATAAATAACAAATATTGTATAAAAACATAATAAAAGATAATGTAAAGCAAATCAGCATGAATGGCTCGTGCCTTCTCGCAGGTGATACCCTCCGTCACGGTATCTCCCGCAAGTTCCTTCTCTCCCACCCACATCAATAGCATATTCTCCATCTTTTCATGGAC
This sequence comes from Cancer borealis, assembly GCA_036785275.1. Taxonomy (NCBI): domain Eukaryota; kingdom Metazoa; phylum Arthropoda; class Malacostraca; order Decapoda; family Cancridae; genus Cancer; species Cancer borealis. Next base: position 112,492 of record JAXIVD010000371.1, read on the forward strand.
AGAGGTCCGGAGCTTAGAAATTATTTTAACGCTCTTGGCTGGTGTTATAGCCTTTATCGACTCCTGATTCAATATGGTACATATCGTAGAAGTACTGCGCTCGTATTGCCTCGCCAAGTCGATTACTGGCACACCTTGCTCGTGTTTTTCTATGATTTAACGCTTTATTTCGATAGACATCATCCTTTTCTTCTTTGCACCGCTGTCCTTTCCTCTCACTTTCTTAGCACCCATGGTTACAAACAAGAAATTTGGTAAAATAAATGCACAAAAGCACAGAACGCGAGCACAACAGAGATCCTTACGCGCGAGGTAAACACAAGCAGAAAACGAATTTTGCACGGGAGAGCTGGGCGGGCGTATGGCTGCGTTTACTAAGACAATACTGCACGCTCCGTATTGCTCGGTGACAAAATTAGAGGTTTGTAATATTTCGTTTAATTATAATAAATAAGCATTTCATGGTAACAAACTATAATATTTTATATGTTGGCACTAAGCTCCTGTAGGTTTGCTACTGTAGCGTGCAGTATTGTCTAGTGAACGCAGTCCTGAACATGACTCGTACCTCAAATTTTGGCTCGCAATTCAAAGCAAAAAATCGACCGAGTGACGGCTCGTGTCTCAAAAAACTCGTATGTTGGGGCACTCGTAAGTCAAGGTTCCACTGTACTTATAAAACTCGAAGCAGGGATAGAGGTAGAGGAGATATATGTTGGTGAGTTTGAAATGAGTGAGAATATATTGTTAGTACAACTAGAATACAAGGGATGTAAGCAGATAACATATAGTTTTCTTGATTCATCATACAAGTCATCATTTACATAATCTTGTAATTATTTCTTACCTATAGCACGTAAGACTTCAAAAGTGATATATTTCATATCTAGAGCAGTGACACTGCTTATCTTTATCAATAAAAAAAAAAAAGCAACTATAAAACTTGGAAAAGCACTGCTATGTACCCCAACCCTTCCCCACACTGCTTTGTGAGGATGATTGTAGCTGTATTCGGACATGCTTTAAGCCCCCTCCACACTAGAACTTACATTTATGACTGTAGTTTAATTAGTGCATATTTGAACAGTCACAACAGTGTACCCCATATAGGCAGGTAGTATTACTTATATTTTTATTCCTATATATCTCATGTATTATGCAATTAATGTTATTATAATTGTAGAGGTATATATGTAGTAAGTTCTCAAAGTGTCTTGTGACGTGAGGCGCCATACTGTCGCCTAGAGAAAAGCTGCTGACCTCAGCGTCTAGAAGGCGTCGAAGGTTCTAGGAGGTGTCTTGTGATGTGGGGCGTCATACTGTCGCCTAGAGAAATGCGGCTGACCTCAACATCTAAAGGGCGTTCCAACAGGGTGCTTCACCGCACCCAGCTTGGCCAGCTCCTCAGACCTACCCGCGCAGCTACAGCTACAAGTCCCGGATCACAGAGTGATCCGCGACTTGTCTGGACTTACCGTTATTACTGACATTACCATGTTATTACGAGTGCTCTACAAACTGTCGCTGAAAGTGATATATTGCACAACCCTCACCTTATAACCAAGTGAGGAGATGTAGTGCCCACAGTGACTCTTGTGATATACTTTTATTTTATGTGCATAACCCTGCTTGCTTAGAATACAAATACAAGCAGTGAGACTTATTATATGTACCAGTGTACTGATCATCTTACACTGTAAATAAAACTGTATATAAGTGCATGTATTTGGCTAAACCGCTTGGGCCACAATCTCACATAACACTCGTTACCATCACAACCGGTAACACATGCTGCCACTGTGGTGTGATAAATAACAACCATCACAGCTGGTAACATACGGTAGCATTGGAGGTAACAACAGTTTCTTCAATGACTCTGCACGGAAAATGATAAAATTGTTCATGATTTCTATTATTTTTTCAAAAACTATTATTAATGTACTTTTATTCTTATTTGCCTGGTATGGTGAAAGTTAAGTAATTATAGTTCAACAATTTCATATTGTACAGTACTGTATACTGCATTGATTTTTTTTTTTTTTTTTTTTTTTTATAGAAAAGTGGTATAAAAGATTACTCATCTGTTACATTCCATTTAACGGATTTTAATCATCATTAACGGACACCCTTTCTCCTATTAGTGTATTAAACCATGTACCATATGTATTAATTGTAAGAGTGGTGGTCATAGGCATGTGAGGGGATATGTGCAGTTATTGTTGTTTTAGCTACGGGTCCTTGATGCCAGGATGTAACAACTTGATCCATAATTGGTTTGCAGAGGGAACAGAAGAAATAGCAACAGTTGCTATAAGCCAACCTTTAACCTTAGAATCAACTCACCCACCAATCTTACTCAAGGCCAGCGGTACTATATCACAGGTATGAGGATACATTTTGTTACTTGTAGTGTTTGGTCATAGAAGTGTACCGAGTACAACGGGCCAACTATCATTACGGTGATTCCTTTGCGGAATCACCGGTAAATCCTCGTATTCTCGACGCTCGTTAAGATACCTTGTTATGGTTAGAGTAGGTACTACTAGCGAAAGAGGATGATGGGAAAAACGCGTGACGTCACTGGAACTGAGGATATATATACCGGTCTGGGCGGGAGGTCAGTCACTAGTGTTCCGTGACCCCGCTCCAGACAGGTAAGCCTTCAGTGTTCCTAAAAACCTTGCCACACTTAAAAAAACATTGTTATTAATATCTAACAGTAAATTGTCCTCCCGGATACAGCTGCCGAGAGGACCAGCAAAAGACTGTCTTTCGGTTGTGGTTTGACGAAGGCTGCATGTGGAGTTGCTTCTCAAACAAGGACGACGGCCAGAAGGACCCAGTGACTCTCAAACAATATTTGTGGCGTGAGTGTATTTTGGTCGTTTTTCCATCAGTTCCCTCACGTATAGTTAGGTAGGATAGAATAGGAATATTTGTGTTAAGGTATATGTTTATGTTTGTGTCGCTAAGGGTGGATAAGCATTTGTAAGAGCACCACCACGGATATAGCGAGTACTTTATTTATTTATTCATCATTAAAGTGGTTAACCATTATTTTACCATTCTTGTTTTTTCTTCCTAACTCTGACCCTCGGTACAGTGGTTGCAACGGTGTAGATGCAAATTACGCATCAGCCCACGTTGTCCGGAGGACGCAACGTAGTGCTAGTTAGGTAGGTAGTTAGCCCCCCAAGTCATTTTTTTTTTTTATTATTCTCTTAGTGGTAATAGGGATAATCGTAGTTTAGATGTTTAAAGTAGCCATTGTAGGGCATAGCCAAGTGCCCTCTCACCTGGACCACTTACCCTCTCCTATTGATGTCCAGATATTTAAATCACCTGGAGCCACAGCCCAGTCTTTTTTTCATAATGAACACCTGACCGCTGTATTCAACAGCCGTTATGACATGGTGATTTTGTGGCTGGGGAGTAATGACATCCACCCCCGGTGTCAGGTGAAGGACATCGTCAATAACATAAAACTTATTGTAGAACAGCTGGAGGCTCGTTGCACCCCCAGGGTAAAGATTTGTCTAGTTGAGCCACGCCTAACTGAAATACGTTGGAGGCCTAGGATCGAGCAGGAGGTTTATAATAAAGTGGCCAAGGGAGTTAACAACAAACTCCAAAAGAGAGCTTTGCGGGGTAAGGAATTTATTTCCTTTGGTGCCAAGCCTTTTTTATACTCCTTAAAATCTGACGGAGTACACTTTAACCGCGAAGGTAGAGAGAGGGTAAAGAACAAGCTGACAGGTGCCATTTGCAATGCCCATGTCTTTCAACCTGAGGAACACTGGGGTTACTCCCAGACTAGTAATTAATATGTCTGATAAACTTTTACCACACTTTCGGTCTAGTGGAAAGGCTGCTCAAAGTCTTCCCCGCGGGCATGGGTCCCCAGATTGTTAAGTGAGTCGCGGTCTTCGGATCGCCGGGCGTCCTTCCCCCCTCTCAATTAAATTTTAATTATGAATTCTCAGATAGACTTGTTAGGCGACTCGTGGTTTCCCCAGGAGGAAATAACAGAAGTGGGTGAACAAGCGCTTGGTGGAGCAATAAAACCAGAGTGTTCAGAAGTCGGTCATCACGATCAGAGGAAGATGGAGTCCTTTATTATTCTAAACAGAAAAGAGATAACACCTTGCTCGATTCGTTGGTGGTGCCCACGGTAATAAAACGGAAAGCCCATGCTATGTTTTTTAAATTGAAACGTCGGATGAGTGTGACGCGGGAGTTAGGGATATTAACTTATACGTGAGGGCGACTATGGTGGTGCCAAATACACACTCCTCCACTTCGAGGGTGGACGAGGCAGTTACTACTACAACCATCATTACAACCACCCACCACCTCGCTGTCAACGGCGACACAATCCACCGTGCCGCGGACAAGTTAACACTAGTTGTGGGTGATGGAGGTTCTATAGTCGACATGAGCGAGATCGTGTTTCCTTCCGAGGATGAGGATGACACGGAGGAACCACGCAGAGCCCGAAGCCCTGTGAGGAATTCCTAGAGGAGTGTTGAGAGGGAGAGATGGTAGTAAGTAGACCCCTGGGTGGTTAAAGGAAAGGTTACTGCCTATAAAAACTCTTTTGCAGCGGCGAGGAGATGCCGAACTGGTAAACTGGTCCCGCAGCTGAAGCAGAGATCACCGCAGTCCTGGGGGCTCTGTAGTGCCCAGGTAAAGGACTGGAAGTTCACCCCCCATGGATGAAGGCTTTGGTGAGACCCCGTCGAGGATCACCACCCTGCTCAGTTTGCCAGGACTGGTTGGGAGTTGGGTTCACCTATTCCGACCAGGAGGTCGAGTCACGTCTGACTCGGAAGTCTTGCATAGAGACAAGAAGAAAGAAGAAGAAGAAGAAGAAGACCGGTCCCGACTTATGTTGATAATATATAACTCCTGTTCTTACGAGTGTGAGAATACGAGGATTTATTTTTTTTAAAGAGGAAAGCCGTGTACCGAGTACAACGGGCCAACTATCATTACGGTGATTCCTTTGCGGAATCACCGGTAAATCCTCGTATTCTCGACGCTCGTTAAGATACCTTGTTATGGTTAGAGTAGGTACTACTAGCGAAAGAGGATGATGGGAAAAACGCGTGACGTCACTGAAACTGAGGATATATATACCGGTCTGGGCGGGAGGTCAGTCACTAGTGTTCCGTGACCCCGCTCCAGACAGGTAAGCCTTCAGTGTTCCTAAAAACCTTGCCACACTTAAAAAAACATTGTTATTAATATCTAACAGTAAATTGTCCTCCCGGATACAGCTGCCGAGAGGACCAGCAAAAGACTGTCTTTCGGTTGTGGTTTGACGAAGGCTGCATGTGGAGTTGCTTCTCAAACAAGGACGACGGCCAGAAGGACCCAGTGACTCTCAAACAATATTTGTGGCGTGAGTGTATTTTGGTCGTTTTTCCATCAGTTCCCTCACGTATAGTTAGGTAGGATAGAATAGGAATATTTGTGTTAAGGTATATGTTTATGTTTGTGTCGCTAAGGGTGGATAAGCATTTGTAAGAGCACCACCACGGATATAGCGAGTACTTTATTTATTTATTCATCATTAAAGTGGTTAACCATTATTTTACCATTCTCGTTTTTTCTTCTTCAACACGGACCCTCGGTACAGAAGTATTGTGAAAAGGGCTAGAAAATAATGTAATACAGTGCTCCCTCCAATTTTGCAGGTTCCAATATAGCGATATTCCAATTTTGCAACCAAGGCTAATCTCCATCTCTGCAAGGCCAGGTCATTTAAATTAATTTTCTTATGGATAATGATGATGTTTTTCTGTACTTTTCTTTATTGTAGGATGTATAATTGCATGTATTTGTGTACAAACAAAATATGACTGAAATCACTATAAGGTTGATGATTCCAATTTTGTGAATATGAATTGCAATGAATACAATGTCGATCAATTTCACGCAAAATTGGAGGGAGCACTGTATAATGGCTTAGTGTATTCTGCCTAATTTTCAACTACCTGATTAATGACATTAATGTGGTCTGTTATGGAATAACTACTCTGGAAATATGCTTGCTCTATCAGCTGGTTGGAGACCAGCGTTGCAGTAATCCTATTCGTGAGCACTTTTGAAAAAAGCTTGTACACTACAGACGTTATACTTATTGGACGATAGTTTTTTAGGTCTTTCATGTCTCTTTTCTTGTGAAGTAATACAGGTTCACAATCTTATCCAAAAATTTTGGGACCAGACACTTTTCGGATTTTGGAATGGGAGATTCTTAGCATACCCCGCGTTCGGTAGCGACTCCCGCATCGATCATGAGCCGAGCTCAGCCAATCACAACGCCACGTTTCGTAGCGATGGCATCGATATCATCGATATGCATCACTATGGTCTCAGAGCATGTGCCAAGGGGACTTGGACTGAGACTGGTAGAGAATGCTCTGAGAATTCAGGGCTGTACTTTTGCAATACCTGTTGCATTTTTATGTTTTCTTAATCCAAATTCTGTCGTAAATTCTTAGTTTATGAGATATTCAATGTTTTTGTGAGATCTCTTCGAAAAGTAAAGTTTAGTTTCGTTTTAACAAGGTTCTGATATTTGTTAATGTAGGTTAGGGTTTTGGTTAATTTATGTTATGTTAGGTTAGGTTTAGGGAAAGATTCGTAAGACGACCTAGTCTTTTTTTGACAGCAATTTTTTCTGATAGATTTTGATGTGTTTTTAATTAATCTAATGTTTGTTATGCCAAGCAATTTTTTTTCCTCAAGGTAAAAATTGCCACAAAAAAGTCAGATTAATTCGAAACCATCAAAATCAATAGGAGAAAAATATCTTTCAGTAAACCTAAGCAAACCTAATTAAAACTAATCTAACCAAAGCAAATCTAAGTAAGACTAACCTAATTAAATCTAACCTTTAACCAAACCAGGTAAAGATTCGTAAGATGACCCACTCGATATCGTTATCTTTATAATGTACTGCAAATTCAACCTCAGATACTTGTTCAGATAGGTTAGGTTAGGTTTGATTATGTTTGCTTAGGTTAGGTTGGTTAATTAGGTTTGCTTAGGGTTACTGAAAAAAAAAAATTTCTTATTGATTTTGATGGTTTGAATTAATTTCACTTTTTTGTGGCAATTTTTACCTTTGGGAAAAAATTAATTGCATAACGAACAAACATCAGACTTATTCAAAACACAAAAATCTATCAGGAAAAAAATTGCTTTGTCCAAAAAACAGACTGGTTCGTCTTCCAAAACTTTACCTAGGTTAATTTAGAAGCTATCAAATGTTCTCTATGAGCAAGAGTAGGGAGTTGGACAATTGCAGACATTTTATTTCGTATACAGACTCCATAATGGTGAAGATGTAAAATTATACCCCATAACCTAACATAACATAACCGCCTGAAACCTTTACGGACGTGTTGAGTACTCTAGATGTATAGTATGTACGACTTCATATTTATATCGATATCGTCGAAGCAGTAGTTATGCAGAAATAACAAACTATTTACTGACAATCATTGTATTTTGTCTTCTCCCAAGAAACCCGCATTCCCACAGGTCCCCAGAATTGTTGGAGGTTAATGAGGATGTCTTATTAGATATGCATTTGCGACGATAATCAATGTCAAAATCGTTCGAAATGGATCATTTTTTATACGAAAAGTGTGTTATTTACATCCAAGTGCATTGGGAGAGCTAAAAATTTACCAGCCACACAATCACCTACGCTATACCACTACTCTCACAAGAGTTTACGGCTTCTTTTATCTCCTCACATCTTCTTGCCATCTAAATACTGTGTTTACTGAGGCTATAATTGCTCCAGACTCTATTATATGTTAATTAGCAAGTTTTTTCTACGGCCTTAAAGGTGGCTTTAAGGTGGCCACGAAGAAGATGCGCCGCCATATTGGCTGACTTGGCTCAATCAGCTGATTATCTCAGCACGAAAAAAAAAAATATATACCATAGCTACGTCGCTGTGTCCAATATCGTTCGGTGGGCTAATTAGCCTGTTCGCAGTGAGCATTTTGATACCAGACAGCGCCAGATTTTGTAATTTTTGCCGGAAAATAAATACTTTTTGGGGAAGTTTTACAGGCTTACACAGGTGTATTATTGCACATTAATGCGTATGAAATTTAAGTCTATTAAGCTCATGATGTCCGACGGCATATGACATCGTTTAAGCCTCTATTCATAATTTTATATGATATTCTTAAGACAGCTTATATTTGTATCAAGGCAAGCAATTTGTAATTTTCTACTTATCTCAATGGGCATATACTGATACATACTTTCATTTGAATGTACCAAACAATAGGCAAATCCATGTAATGTATAGAAAATAAAATTTTGTGTCGCAGACTTAATTTTTTCCAGTACGACAACTACATCCTCGGCTACTGGCAGCAAACCACAACAAACACTAGCAGGCTACTCAGAGCAACTCTTAATGGCATTGTCAGCTGCAAATGCTGTGGCAAGGGTTTATTAGAAGTAAAATGTCTCCATAGTGATAAATACCAGTCTTTTTAACGGCGCTTAGTATACTACGTCGTACGTCTGGCAGCGGTGCTGTTTTTATTTTCTTCACTGATCACCTTCGTATATCGGACGTGACAGTGATTTCCAATATTTTTTAACACACTCAGATAAAATGTATAAGCCGAAATCAACATCCTTTTATTTTTACTGCTCATACTTACTGAAAAAATAATAATTACCTAATTGTAGCTTTATCTTATAATACAATTAACAAAGCCTTATCATGCACCAGTAAGTAAGAATAATAACATTAAGGTTATGTTTTTAATTTTAAATACACATGTGCAGTAATTCATGTCGTATTTTTTCTGCAGATCGGCTTCTAAATTAACTAAGTCACCCCTTTGCCCCGGAGAAGCGGAGAAAATTAAAAATTCTAGCGCTGATAGGTGTCTACGACCCTAGCTGCGAACAGGCTAATTCTTCACCCCACCACCTCGTTGAACGAGGCCATAGTTTTAAGAATTTTTTAGATAAAACATTACAGGTGACCGGGTGGCTCAATAGTAGAATGCTCGGCCAGTAGAGAGCTGTTTCATCAGCATTGTATATTTCCTCGGGAATAAGGTTTTCATCAGATACCATCTTGGCAAATTCATCAATGTAACATTCAGCAGAAGCTTCTTCACCACAGATCTTCAGATATTCTGTACCATGATGTTTCTTGAATTTCTGCAACCTACCTTCTGAATATTCACATTCGCCTTCAATGTTTAGTTCTTCATAGTATTTTCTAGCTTGTTTCATTACCATCAAACCAGTCAGTGGCATACGTTGAATTCTTCCTTGTCGAACCGACTCCAACAGCACACGGTCAAGATCTTTGTTTTTTGCATTATGCAGAGTTTTCCTATTTTTCATTAGTTTCTGGTCATCACTGTCCAGGGTTGGAAAAAACCTGGGATTTAAAAAAAAAAAAAAAACCAACCCACTGAGTTTTTTGGAGTTTTATTGGGTTGTTTGTTTATTCTTCATATCTATATGTAAATCAGTTTAAACCAGCATTTAAAAAGTAATCGAGTGAAATAAAAGGTTTGAAGTATTATTTGAAGTAGTGAGGAAAATTCCGGCTCTTTTCAGGGAGCCGGTTCTTTCATTCACGTTCACTCAATAGAGCTGGGTTTTCAGCTCCCAAACGGCTCTTTCGGCTCTCAAATACTTCTTTTTTTTTAAAGTAGTTTCACATCCTATTCTGTTTATAGCCTTTATAATTTACCGTATTTGACGGCATATAAGACGCACTTTTTTCCCCAAAAGAGACTCCCCAAATCACCCCTGCGTCTTATATGTGAAGGCAAGGCCTCTGAGGCTCACTATAGGAGGCTGATTTTACCCCAGATGGTCATTTCTACCTACAGTAGCCTGGCTCCATTAATAATATTACCAGTACTTACTGAAACATTATTATTGTGAATTATTATTTTACATTATTACTATCCGTACTGAAAAGAAATATTGTAAAGAATTACGGTACTTACGGTATACCAGCAGCTGGTATACCGTAAGTAACGTAATTCTTTACGATATTTGAACAGCTGGTAACCAGCTGTTCAAATAGTAAACACCTGGGTGAGTTTGGTGGCCAATGCCATCTACGTATTGTTACTTGTGGGAAACCTCTAAGTTGTCAGTTTGTGTATTATGAGTGCATACCAGCTTAATATTTTCTGCTATACATAAGATGCTTTGACTTGTATTGCAATTTTTTGTAATGTAATGATAACTTGCCATAACAGAACTACGCTGAAATATACTAATACACTAAAAACTTTTTTTCCCTGAATATGCCCCGCCAAATTGGGGGTGCGTCTTATATGCCGTCAAATACGGTATTATACAGTTAAACCTCTATATAACAAACCCACTTATGGAGAATTTCGGATATAACGAACATCATTTCCTGGCCGAACCAAGTTGGATATAACGAACCAAAGTTCGTTATACCCGAAGCGTGGGGTGAGCCAGCCCAACTCTCCACTTTGTTTGAACATGAACACGCCGACGCACACGCCACTTAGTCCACAGTTAGCTCTCACTGTGAATGGTTGGTTGCGCTCATGCTCGCGCCACTTGCTACCTACTACGTACCTACTACCTACTGAGAAATGCCTTTGAGGACTCCTGTATGAAAACGTCTTAACAAACGAAACTCCGTATATAGCAAACTCGTTCGGTATTTTTACCGAACTTCGTATATAACGAATTATCGGAGCCTAGTACACATACATACAGATTGTAATGCGAGTTTATATAGGTTGGGAGGGGACTGGGGCTAGGGGGAGGGAGGTGCGAGGCTAGCTATCAGCTGATCAGCTGATAGCTAGCCTCGCCTCTTCTCCCCCTTACACACTTTTGTGGTTTTGCCATTTTATACAATTAGATTAGTGCATGCGTATGTGCGCTACATCACACATGCCTGGACTCCCTGTCCAAGCAATAAGTTCCATCATCCCTTTCCCTCCCTCACCACCATCTACGTGCGCCAAAAATTCGCCACCAAAAAGGTAAATAATATCAAATGAGGTTTAGTTTAGTCTTCTTTTGCAATATTTTATGTATTGTTTTATTTTCTATGTCTTATTTATCGTTTAACCATGCAATTTTACGTATGAAATAACATAAAAGAAATTAAATAGGTAAGCATCTGGGATCTTGGAACGGATTAAAACGATTTACATTATTTCGTATGGGAAAACTTGTTTCGGTCCTCGAACAACCCTCCGGAACGGATTATGTTCGAGGTCCGAGGTTCCACTGTATATATATATATATATATATATATATATATATATATATATATATATATATATATATATATATATATAACGTATATATATTATGTATGCAGTATGTCTCATGCGCGGGCGCACACACACACACACACACACACACACACACACACACACACACATTTTGTTTGGCTAGATTAAAATTCAATGTGTTGTTTCCTTATCCTTTATATCAAAGTAACAACTAGAACATAAGCAAATGAGACCAGGAACTTAAGCTCAAGATTAAAAGAAAACCCCCTGTTTGATGTTATTTATATAATTTATATATTTTCTTTTTTATGTTAAATACATTTTATAAATAACTCCCAAAAAACCCACTTGGACCAGGTTTTTTTTGGTTTATTTTGAGTGGGTTTTTTCAATGCCAACCCTGTCACTGTCACTGTAAAACTTCAACAACTTATGTTTCTGTTTCTTTAGGTGGCATATGGTGGTAGTTCCCACACCATAATGTTCAGTAAGACACTGCACAGATACACCACAATCAAACTTCTGCAATAACTATTTTATGTGCTATCGATAATGACATTCTTCCTTTTCTGTTTCTTACTGTTATCCATAGGGGAATTTGCAGCTTTTTTTTTTTACTTTTGCAGTCTTCAAAGTAAAAAAATAAAGCAAAAAATAAACAAAATGTCCGTGAGCAGCAGAGGCGACGTGCGTCTGACCAGGATTGAGCACGAACTTTGATGTGCAGACGACATCATGGAAAAAATGTTTGGTTTTCAGAATTTCGGATAAAAGATTGTGAACCTGTATTATTAAAACATTATTCCAAGTACTTGGTACAGTTTGCAAACATTTGGTAAAAAATATTGCAAATTTGTCTAGTAGAAATCGCCTGTATCCTTTATTAAGTCAGCCTTCCATCTTCCAATACTCATGCTCTATATTTCTTCCCGGAATCACACCAAATCTGTTTTCCAACTAGTCTAAAACTCCTTCATCAATAGGAAATGTCAAAATCTTTCTAGTTCCAACTCTCCTCCTCACTTCTGGTATCTAGCCAAAAATATCTCCAACAATTTCTCTTCTTCATCTTTCCCTTCCTTACTTCACCCAGATGGCACCCCTGCCGTCTCCTCTGTCTCTAAGGCTAAACTCTTCACTCAAACTTTTGCTGACAACTCCACATTGGTTAGTAATGAGCTTGTTCCTCCTTCACCACACTCTGACTACTTCATGACTAATATTCAAATCCTTCGTAATGATGTTTCTCATGCCCTTGCTGGCCTTAACCCTCGGAAGACATATGGCCCTGATGGAGTATGTACGTACTTCCTGTTGTTCTCAAAAATTGTGCTTCCGTGCTCGCACCTTGCGTGGTCAAACTTTTTCCACCTCTACCAATCAACTTCCACCTATCCTTCTTGCTGGAAGTATGTTTACATACAGCCTGTTCCAATAAAAGGTGACCATTCCAATCCCTGAAACTACCATCCTATTGCTTTGATTTCATGCCTTTCTTTGAGTCTCTCCTTAACAGGAAGATTCAGAGGCATCTGTCCGCTCACAACCTTCTATCTGATCGTCAGTATGGCTTCCTATCTAGATGCCATGCTGGTGATCTTCTGGCTTTCCTTACTGACTCTTGGTCATCCTCTTTTGGGGAATTCTGTGAAACATTCGCTGTTGCCTTAGATACTGTATATACCGGACTATAAGACGACCCCCAATTTTCGAGGAAAAAAATTTGGTTTTGAGCTATTATCGCTATATTAGACGATCCCCTTTCTCATGGTAAGGTTCACTGTTCACCCGTCCTTAATTTATTACTCCAACAATTACTTCCAATACTACTTGCTCAAGATGTAAGTAGTTAAAGGAGTTAAATAACAACATATTGTACGTATATTACTTTTACTAAACAATAGTTTGAATTTTTCAAAACGTAAAGAAACATCATAAACATCAGCACCGCCTGTGGCTGGGCGCGCTCTAATACCTTGTTGCAACAGTTGCCTCAAACATTCGAAACATAGATATTTAATTAGAAACCTTCAAAATCATCTTCATCTGGTACAGTAAGCATGTCAAATATGTCTTGAGATACATGTTCAAGGGCATCATCATACGGGTCAAATTCAGCATCATCTGGGTTGTCGTCTGCAGTTTCATCACCAGTGTCTCTCGCCACCCCGGTGTTGTGGCCCCCACATGACGTTATCACTTATCTGTAAACATTCGACACCCATAGAGTTAGGGCCGATTTCACAGTCGTCTGGTAACGCGCTTAACAACAAGTCTTACCAATCTGATAAGCGGCCTTACCAATACTTCTTCTTCTTGGGAATTTGATGGGGCCGTGCAGGCTGTGGTGCCACAGCCTCTAGTGCCCCAAAAGTGCAGGTTGCAGATGAATGAGTGGATCAGATCCTGTTGAGTTGACCTGTCCTTTGGAGGAAGGTCCTGATGTGTTTGAGTACTTTGAAGACCAGGCCAGGATCTTGAGAGCCACCTAAGATGTCTGTTATTGTTGGTCTGCGGATGTGGAGAGACGACAGTGAGTGAAGGAGTGCCATGCGGTTGGAGTGGTGACGAGGACAGTGAAGTAGGAGGTGTTCTGGGGTGACTGGTTGTGTAGGGCACCAAGGGCAGTGGGGATCATCAGTCATGCCCAGCTTGTGTCGGTGGGAGTTTAGGCGGCTGTGTCCAATTCTGAGTCTGGTGACGGCAGTGTCAAGGGCACGGCTGGGGGAGTAGGTCCACCAGTGGTGTCGTGTGTCTTGTCTAATGCGTCCAAGTGAGGTGTACTGTAGGGCGTTAGTCAGGTCTGTGTCCCAGTGTAGTCTACAGGCTGTGTGGAGGTTAGTCAGTGAGTCAGTCTGATCAGTGGGGAGGTGTATGGGGAAGGGATGGGAGTGTGCTTCCGCTGCCGCTCTATCGGCCACTGTATTACCCATGATGCCGACGTGTGAGGGGACCCACTGAAGGTGGATGGAGAAGCCAGAAGAGGACAGTTGGAGAAGAAAGTGGTGAATGGTGAAGCAGAGGGAGTGATGTGTTTTGGGGTGGTGGCGCCGGGTGAGTTGGAGGGCTGAGAGGGAGTCTGAGAAGAGAGTGACTGAGCAAGGGGAGGTGAGTGTGGTGGCAAACCTGAGGCCCTCTCTGATGGCAAAGAGTTCTGCCGTCAGAATGGAGGCAGAGGCCGGAAGCCTCCAGGCAGTGGCAGTGTTACATACTGGGACATACATAGCAGCTCCAACAGAGGGAGGTGTTGGGAGGCGGGAGCCGTCAGTGTATATGTGGAGGAAGTTGTGGTAGTGAGTGTGCAAGAGGTTGTTGAAAATTATCCTGCCCTGCACCGGACAGTGTGCCTTTGACCATTGTGTGTCTGTGTGCAGTGTCAAGGATATTAAGGAGGAGAGGGGAAACCAAGGGCCCAAAGGGGAAGTCTTCTCGAGAGTGAGAAAGGAGGGGGGGGTCACCCGGAGGGAGGCAAAAAAGGAGAGGGCTCTTTCTACAAATGGTGTGTGGGCTTGATATGGTAGGGGGCCAAGAAGTGGTGCCCTACTCTGTCGGAGGAGGAGGGAGTGGAGGGCGTGGCAGCTAGGTGAGGATGCAAGTTTGGTGTAGGTGCGGACAAGGAGGGTGGAGCGTCGGTGTGACAGTGAGGATAGGGAGGATTCTGCCTGAAGGGCTGTGACTGGGGAGGACCTGAAAGCTCCCAGGGCTATACGCATGGCTGTGTTTTGAATGACATCCAGTTTATGGAGAAGTGAAGGTGAGGCCGCCCCATAAACCTCACATCCGTAGTCTAAGCGACTCCGGATATAGGCACAATAGAAATGAAGGAGGGTATGCCTGTCCGCACCCCACTTGACCCCTGCCTTACCAATACCTCGATCCGATTTCACAGTCGTTATTTTGGTGGTATTGGCAATCCCCAACCTGGTGTCGATCAAAAACTCTGATTCGGTAATGTTGGTATGCCGGAGCAGCGGGAAATGTAAACATTGCATCAGCTGAGTGGAAGACACTCAAAAAAGGCGACAAAATAAAAATGAGCACTCCACGAGAGAAGGCAACACCACTCACTTACGAGAACAAGATTACTCTTGTGGGCCTCATTAGAGAAAATGAGGCAGTGCTGTGGTTACTCTGTGTGGCAAAGTTGTTGAATATATTGATGCAACAAAACACTAAACACACACACATAGTTTTTTTTTCAAGGGCAATGAAATTTTTTTATTTTGTTTGTAACAAAGTAAGCATTACATGTACTATTAAGTTTTATTTCATTTATTGATTTATTTAGTTGTAATTGTTATTTGAACACTATGAAGGCATTGAATTTAATAATTATTTGTTAAGACAAAGATGTATTTATTTTTTAAATGGAAATATTTATTTTATTAGTAAAAGAGAAAGAATATATATATATATATATATATATATATATATATATATATATATATATATATATATATATATATATATATATTCCATAATGAAACTGCACACTCAAGTAAAGTTAGGAAAATAAAGAAACAAATAAATTATATGAAATGAATATGTTTTGACTTAACCATATTTCAAATATATAAAATATATATATATATATATATATATATATATATATATATATATATATATATATATATATATATATATATATATATATATATATATATATATATATATATATATTATATTTGAAATATGGTTAAGTCAAAACATATTTATTTCATATAATTTATTTGTTTCTTTACTTTCCTAACTTTACTTGAGTGTGCAGTTTTATTATGGAAATATATATATATATATATATATATATATATATATATATATATATATATATATATATATATATATATATGTTATATCTGAGTAGTGCTAAAGTCTCAAAATTATAAACATATGGAGAGATAAGTCCAGAGATCAATTTCCACGGATCCTCCATATTCATCGTCAACTCTCGAGTGCTTTCAAATGTACATAGGTAACTTTGATTGCGACTGGTCTAGTGGAGCATCAAGGGATAGCATGGGACAGGGCAGCTTTATATACAACATTAAAAAAAATATTATGGTGTACAGAAAGACAAAATTAGAACCAAGTTTCCACCACAGCATTTCTCACTTGTGTGTCATAACCTGCATTGACAACTTCATCATTATCATCATCATCACCAGCTTGCCTAACCTAACCCAACCAAACACACACTTCTAACCTAACCTAGCCTATTCTCCTCTACTTTATAGGTAAAGGTCTTTGATAAGAAATGGAACTAAAAAGACCAATAATAATACTGGGAAAAGCTATGAAATGTTTATTCCCATTTTACTAGTTTGAATGTTATTCACAGCCTTCACTGGTTTCCTGATATAACTGGCACATTAATAAATCAACCCAACTACTATTTTTCTCAGTATTTTGGTAAATAGCATCCTCCAGACATTCTTATCTATTTCATCGTGTAGATCTTTTATCTCTCTGAGTATTTAGATAGTTGAACTAGGTAAGCAAATTAAGAAACAACCGTAATATTAGAATTTTAATGATCAGGGGGTCCAGCGGGCGAAGCCCTCAGGACGTAAGGTTAGGTCATGTTTCATGATTTATTTTTAGTTTGGTCATTTTGCCGAAAAACAGTTATGTTAATTTAAAATACATTGAAATATAGCATAATAATAAAGTTTTGTCTTGTAAATAAGAGGACACTGTTTGTAAATAAGAGATACTGTTTTCCGAAAACTTATTTTTCTCTTCCTCATCGCCTTACACATGCACTGTTCAACGCCTACCATTAATTTGGTAACAAATTCCATATGCCCTAAGCATACATAGCAGGAATATCATGGCAAGGAGGTATAACGGATGTAAGTACGTCTGGTTGACAATTTTAACGTTTATCAGCTGGTGAGGTGATGACATGATTTCGTGCCGCCATCCAAATTCTTCTAAACATTTTTCATATTATCATTATACCCATCCAACATGTTGCTGTATTGTTAAATAATTTTTCACATATATTTTAGGAAATAATATAGCTATACAGAGATAATAATTTGTTTTATTTGCTAAAAATTGCTTTGTTAAGCTCCATTGGAGAGGTCCCCCAGCTCACAAGCCTGCGTTACCAAAGATTCCAATCTCTGGTATGGTTTCGTCAAAACAAAACAGCGAAAGACGACTGTGAAATCGGATTTGTTGTTGGTGATGGAGATCGCTGCTCATTGGTAACGGGTGGAACAAAACGAAGCGACTGTGAAATCGGCCCTTAGGGTGGGCCCGCACGCCTGTGTATGTGTGTGTGTGTGTGTGTGTGTGTGTGTGTATATATATATATATATATATATATATATATATATATATATATATATATATATATATATATATATATATATATATATATATACAGGTTGAACCTCCCCAATTCGAAAACCTCGGGACCTGAGGCTTTCCGGATTATAGAAAATTCCAAACCACAGAAGGTCATTAAATAAACACCATGCTGAAAGAATACAAGTTTAATTTTACAGCAAGACAAGCAAACAATACATACAAATAAACAGCAGAGAAAAAACTGAAATACATGTACAGTACTCTAAATGTTACTGGATTATATGAACAAAAAATAAGATAGTTACAGTACCTGTACCTGTACAACAAACTTAACAGCTGCGTCCTTATCTGCACTTGCCTTCTCCCCACACATGCGATGTAAACTAATTCCATGTCTTACTTTAAATCTATGCAACCATCCCTGAGAATATTCACACTCATGCTGCAGGTTAAGTTCTGCGTGAAATATTTTTGCCTGCGCAATCACCATCTCGCTGGACACAGGAACGATATTACTTCGCTGAAGCTTAAACCACTGTATGAGAGCACTGTCTAAATCACTGCTTTTCCCCTCCTTTAGCCGGACACAGGAACGATATTACTTCGCTGAAGCTTAAACCACTGTATGAGAGCACTGTCTAAATCACTGCTTTTCCCCTCCTTTAGAGTTTTACGAACCCCCATGATCTTCTTACTGTCTGATTCACTGTAAAACTTTAAAATTTGGTCTTTCTGCTTCTTAATGTCATACACAGTTGATATGCCAATGTTGTACTCTTGGCATACAGTCCGCACCGAGTAACCTTTATCCAGCTTCCTCAAAAGGTCCACCTTCTGTTGTATTGACAGTGTCATGTGTTTGCGCTTTTTCTTAGCTTCACTAACAACACTATCACTTCCTGGTCGCTTGGGAGCCATATTTAGGGGCAAATATTACAGAGATATTATGGAAAAACAGTGTAAACACGCGATGGGTGAAGCTCCGCACGCGTCCCAGCGGCAGCCCCGCAAATTAAAATTATCCCGCCAAATTCAAAATTCAAATTCCGAAAATTTATTCCGAATTACAGAAGTTTCCGAATTACATAATTTCGGATTGGGGAGGTTCAACCTGTATATATATATATATATATATATATATATATATATATATATATATGTATATATATATATATATATATATATATATATATATATATATATGTATATATATATATATATATATATATATATATATATATATATATATATACATATATATATATATATATATATATATATATATATATATATATATATATATATATATATATATTATGCATACACGCGAGTGCATGCGGAACGAATTCCAAGTGACAGTGGCGCTGAATATTCATCACGGAGTTAAAGGTTTATGTTTTATTCTCGGTGTATAAGACGACCCTTAGATTTAGAAGCCTTAAACTTGGCAAAAAACCTCGTCTTATAGTCCGGTATATACGGTATATCAAAAGCTTTTGATAGAGTCTGGCACAAAGCTTTGATTTTTAAACTTCCCTCTTTCGGTTTCTATCCTTCTCTTTGCTCCTTCATCTCTAATTTCCTTTTTAACCGTTCTATTGCAGCAATGGTAGCCAGCCACTGTTCTTCCCCTAAAGCTAATAGTAGTGGTGTTCTGCAGGGTTCTGTCCTATCATCCACTCTTTTTCCATTATTCATCAATGATCTTCTTAATCTTACTCAGTGTCCTATCCATTCATATGCTGATGACTCTACCTTGCACTTCTCCACGTCTTTCTCCAGACGCCCAAACCAGAAACAGGTAAATGATTCACGTGAAGACATCACAGAGCATCTAATTTCAGAATTTTCCTTAATTTCAGATTGTGGCAAAGAAAACCTTGTGTTGTTCAATGTCTCAAAAAAACAATTCCTTCATCTATCCACTCTACAAAATCTTCCAGACAACTATCCTCTCTATAGTCTCCGCCAAAAGTGCGTCCCCTGACTTCACAAAGGTAAACCTTGCTAAACAATAACTATATTAATAGAATGGGTTCTTACAAATATTCAGTACTTTAAAGGTCTTTCTCTTTGAGACGTTTTAGGATAGAATCTGATAACTTCCTTAAATGTTGTGGATCAATATTTTACTACACTTATTGCTCTGCTTCGATCAATTGTGGAATGGAGTGTGTGTCATGTTATCTTAACTCTTGTTTAATGATTGCCCACAAATTTTCAATTGGATTCAAATCTGGGGAATTTCCTAGCCAGTCTTCAATGTACTACAATTGGCAATCTTGTAACCACTGTTTCACAACACAGGCTGTGTGGCATGGTCACTGGCACACAGCACTGTCCTGCTTAAAAATATCAGTGACAAGCCTCAAAACACTCTGGCAGGTGGTCATAAAAGAGTTCCAGGTAGGTGTTTTTATTGAGGTTCTCATTTCTTGGCAGCATAACTAAGTTCCCCTGACCATGGTAACCAAAAGAACTCCAAACCACAACACTGTCAGGGAATTTTCCTGTCTTCCTTGTGTAGTGAGGGTCCAGTGGGTCACTGTCACTGCATCAGTACACATTACCACCTCTGTTCCCAGCCACAGAAAACATTGCTTCATCACTCCATAGGACTCACTTCCACTTGGTTTCATCCCAATCAATATTTTTGCCAAAAAAATTCTTACTTTTTATTTGCTGACAGGTTACACAATGCTTGTGGCGGCTGTGAGAACGTAACCTGTCATGCAGGATACGCTGCAATGGCCTCCTGGAGACATGAGCCAATAATTGTGTCTTATTTCCTTTTATTTCTCCTGCTGATATGTGTGGAATTGCCTTCACTTGCTGCCGGATAAGATTTAGAGTTCGTTGATTGCTCATTTTTGGTCTCCCAGAACATTCTCTATGTTCTGGTACTTCCTTGGCACCAGCATCCTTAAACTGCTTCATCCACTTTTGAACAGTTCATTCTGCAAATCCAACAATTTTTGAGATATCTTTTACTGACTATCCTGATTTGAAGAGTGACATAATGTTTGCCAGCTGCTCTTTTGTAGAGTGCTCAAAATTCTCCATATATCATGTAGAGGAGAACTACAGAGAATGAACTGTGTTGAGAACACAAAACTCGCAAGCACGTTGAAAAGAACAGCAGGTTGGATCTACTTCTGTCAACCCTTCGGGCGGTTACAGAGCAGGGCAGTGCACTAATATTGCCAGATGAAGGATGTCATCACCTTGAGGGAGACACAACACACAGACTGTCAGTTAATAACACCGTATCATGGACTGTGCCATCTACTAACTTATGAGTCAAGCTATTTAAACTTATCCCTCGACCATCACAATTGTATGGGACCAATGATATTTATTGTGCAGCTACCGTTAAATTGAAAAAATAAGCAACTCAATGAGTCATATCTGATCAATAAACAGTTGCAATCACATCATCTAATGTCCCCAGCCATTGCCTCTCACCAGATACTGAGTGATGCATTACAGAACTTTAAAATGTTCACCAAAGACAAAGGCATAAGCCAGATTCTGTTGGAAAATGTCTAGAGTGCCTAAGAATCAACTGAAAGCCTCTTAACCTTTAATACTATACATAATACTTATTATACCAAGTTATTAATGTGAAAGGGATGGCTTACTTTTATTGACGCTTGTTGTTTCTCGAGGCGCACAAACTTTTGGTGGGGACTGTACGTCAATGACACACATCTGTCCCCCTCTTCTACGCTGAACATCCTTTGGCTATCCTTTACTAGAACTCTTAACTGGAAGTATCATATCTCTTCTCTTGCTAAATCAGCTTCCAAGAAGTTCTCCATTAGCTTTTCTCCCCCTACCATTTGCTGACTGTACAGGGGCCTTATCTGCCCCTGTATGGAGTATGCACACAGAGATGGTAAACAAGGTTGAGTCAAAAGCTTTTTGCCTTATTGACTCCTCTTACTGACTGTCTTCAAACTCTTACACTCTGCCACAATGTTGCATCTCATGCTATCTTCTACTGTTATTTTCATGCTAACTGCTCTTCTGAACTTGCTAACTGCATACTTCCCTCTCTCCCACAGCCTTGCCATACATGATTTTCTACTCACTCTCATCCCTATTCTGTCCACCTATCTTATGCAAAAGTTAATCAGTATCTTCACTCTTCCCTTCTACTGGTAAACTCTAGAACTCTCTACCTTCCTAGGACTCATTTAAGAGGAGTATCAAGACACCTGCAATCCCAATTTGGCCTCCATTTTTTTTTTTATTATTCTATCTTCTACAGGGAACTGGCAATTGCAAGTGGGCTTTTATTTATTGTCCTTGAACGATTCTCCATTAGCATGAAAAAAAGTCAATCTATAAGCCATTTTCACCAACTTGTGCTTATGCAGGGTACTTCAGTGTTCATAGTTTCCATGCTGGGGTCTTCGGTTTGCTTGTCATCACTGTTATACAATTTTCTATAGAAATCTTCCGCTACCTTGATCACCTTATCTCTATTATTTGTAATCTAATCTTGTTCATCTTTTATAGCTTACAGTTGCTTTCTGCCAATGCTAAGTGTTCTCCTTGGTATCTTCATACTTGTACCCTTGTTTAGAGTTTCCTCAATCATTTTCATGTAGTACTTTCAAATGTCATTAGTTTTTCTCTTATTTATGATTTTAGACAGTTGAACCGCCTCTACTTTGTCTCATTGTTTTTATTACCATTTTGCTATGTTTGCTAATGAGGTATTTTATGGCTGTTGAAAATTTTTTTCTCTTTTCTTTGGGTGTTTTCTCACCTATATCTAGTGCTGATTCTAAAACTACATTAGTTAGGTAGTTCTGCATTTCCATTCATCCCATCTACTAGTTGTGAGTACTTGTTCTGGATTATAATCGCACAATCATCTCACTTCTCTTTGATTGTCGAGACATTTGGCTTCGTTCTGAATAACTTTTCTTTTTCTGAAACACTTTAATAATAAAATTTGTCTCGTAAGTATTACATCCAACGGTCCTTTACAATTCTCATATATATTTCAACAACTTGATTAGTGACACTGGTTTGTAATGGAGTGGTTCCTCTATATTTCCTCTTTTTATGAATTTTTTTTTTTCCTGAGGTAAAATGCGTTATACTACTGCTACTATATTAGTACATATAAAAAAATAATTTTGTAATGTAGGTTCCATATATAAATGGGTCAATTGTCACCTGATGGCAGATGCCAAAGTTCTGGCCAATTTTTCTGTCATGTCATAAAGTTTAGAATATTTCTTAAAAAGGATTAATTGTAAACATTCAGATGCTTTGTATATACAAATGTTTTTATTTTAAAGAATTACATCACATTTTTGTTATCGTTATCTTTGGTAAACATAAAGAAGGGTGAAAATAATAATTACATTAATATAGACCAGTGGGTTGAGTAATTCCTTCATAACATTCACTCATTATAAAGTCAGCAGGTTTTTTAGTATTCACTTGTTATCAGATGGAATTTCTATTGGTAAAACCTTTTTGTTTGTTAATTTTCAATTCCTTCTTCCCTCCTAATCTTGATTCTTCATATGGGAGATGAGACTGGCTTACTATAAAATGAAGGTGACAACACACACTTTATTACATTCCGTGGCAAAATATCTACACTACCATTCATCACTGAACTAACATCACTAAAGTTAGTTGTTTATCAGTGTGCCTTGGGAATTCTTGCAGTAGCACTTTATTTATTACAATAATCCCTGTCATTTCTGTATCTGGAATCCACTTGCCAGTCTTTGTGCAGAATGTAGAGAATCACTGGAATGCAAAGCACGTAAGTAACAAACTGCGAGACTATTGATTAAATTCAGGTGGAGCTATGATAGCAGTGGTATGATCCTCTTAAGAAATATTCCAATTTTATATGAGAGTAAACTTGGTCAGTGGTATAATTAGTAGCTTTTTGTCAATCTAGTTGCATTGTATGAAAATTGAGGCTGCATGTAATTTTGGAAAATTTAATCACCCCTGCTCCTCTATGCTTTGTCTTATTGTAGGAAGAAACATATAGAGGAAGGTCTCCCCATTCCTCACTTCATTCCTATTAATGTCCTTTTACGACACGCATGTAATACGCTGGCAGCATTCTTCCAATATGGCAGCTGATGAGAGGCCAGACTATGTCTCCCTACCACAGGGAAATTCACAACTGCTTACATTTATCACATTTAGTTTCAAGGTATGTAATATAATCTTTGCAAGGTATATACTCTGCCTTTCTTATTGTTTTCAAGTTCTCCTCCCTCATCTCAGTGAATAGTGCTCATTCCACTCACATGGAATATGTTAGTGTGTGTTTGTTCATGGTAATGGATCTAATAACAAGTAAATACTCAAGGCAACCAATTAAAAGAAATGTGTGTGCATCTATGTATGTATCTATATCTACCTATTTATTTTTCTATATAGTAGAGGTAAATAAGACATAAGTAGTTATAGATTGATAGATATCAGTTCAACATTTGTCATTGAAATAATGAAAATACATATGCATTGCATAAAGCATGTGTACATATACACATATATACATTAATACATACATACACACACACAAACATGTACACTTTCAAACAGATGTATCAGAAGGGTTATTCACCTGACTTTGGGACGGAAGCAAATTTTTACAACACTTGCAACAGACAAATGAGAAGAACATGAACAAGAATATTGTGGCACTGGTGATAGTGTTACTACTGTGATTTCTAGTTTTGGCAATGCAAGCATTTCTGGTTATGTTCTAGGTGAAAAATTTCAATGTTGTATCCTCTTTACTAGTATGCCAGTTTTCTATCATTAATGTAGCAATGGTCATGAAACTTTACTGTCAGAATTATTTGCACAGTTCTTTCTGATACTTGGAAAGGATGTTACACTTTCTTGAATTTCTTCCCATACTGATTGATCTTTATCTTCTATATTTCTTGCATCTTTTCAAGTTCAATGGCAATTTATTTCTTTTCTGTAGCAATTAATATATTATCATAATGGACACCTAGTAACTGTTGCATTTAAGTATATACAATATTTCCTGTAATTCTTGTACATATTGATTTTGTTTCCATTTTCTCTTTCCTTTCCTTTTGTCTATCTATACATATCTATAATACACTAATTAAGGAATTTGTTTCACGTATACTTAAAATTCATGTTATTTAAACAAACAGGAACAGGCTGAAAACTATCTGTTTGTACATAACCATGAAGAGGGGAACTAGGTAACAATGGTGGCTCTAGTTATACTCAGCTTCATAATCTTAAAATATTAATTAGTGTTTGTTATTAATTCTGTCATGTATAATAAGTATGAACTAGGAAGCCAATTTGAAATAATAAAATAGTGCACCTCTTATTGAATGAATAAGCCATCTAACTTTTTTCCAGCCTTGTACCAATATACTCAATTTTTTTTAAAAGTATGAAAATGATCAACATTGCTCAGTCCCAACTTGCCCAATAGCTTGAATCTGAATTTTGGTTGAAAAGCAGCAACATCAAGCCAGCTCATCTAATTCAGTCATCTTTCCAATGTTGGTCAGTAGTTGAATAGTTATGTTTTTAAGGGGAGACAACTGGTAACATGGACACTGTCCCATGAATGACTATATATTCCGCCAGAGACTTGTGATCATTAAGGAAAGATTACTGTAGCCAAATTTCATTCAGCAATCACGCCGCTGCTATGTACTGTACATCATTAGTCCATTTACTTAATCTCTACCTTTCTTGCTGTTATTAGAGAACTATTAGAGGTACTAAAGGTTAATTTTCAAATTCAAGTGAAAAATGTCAAATCCAGCTTTTTGAAATTGAGGAGTTAAAATCACACTAATTTGAAAAGTGAACACGAATATGTGAATGCATAACAGTATTGGTGGCACAGGTATATTTTTGTTTATGGAGTGTTGGTATCAGCCACTTTCAGACAATACTAGAATGGAGGAGGCCCAGTTAGTGAAGAGAATAATGAGAACCAATGTGAGAGGTGTGAGGTTGAGAGAAAGGCCACGGGATGGAAGGATGATTGTGCATGATGGAAATAAATGGAGAGCAGTGGTAAATGCATGAGTAATGACGCAGTCTTGACGACCCTTGGATCATGTCAGGTGTGGGAAGGAGGGAGGGCATGAGTTAAATATGAAGTGACAGGTAAACATTGGGACTTTATTGTGGATACGAATCTCGCCCTTGCCCCCATCTACGCAACTACCTCACGCGCTGTGTTTGAATGGTGTGTACTTCTCTCCTCCTCTGGGAGTTTAATGAGAAGAGTGTATATGTACGTGTACATGGGTGTCTGTATGAATACCTTGTCTTAGCTACTCCACTTTAGGGGAATAACAGCCTGGTATATAGATAATTACCAATACTACTACCCCCCCATGAGATCTACCTTGACGTGGTGGGGGGGCTTGTGTGTCCGTCAGAACTGACAAGATGATCCCGAACGTAGGCTGGTGTGGGTCACCGGTGCCGCCCGCCAGGGGGATCGCCCGTCGTGGGCCGTCCTGTGTTGGCTGGAGGATGCCTGGGCCGGTAGGCATTGAGGCTGGGGTCTTTGCTCGCCGCTGCGAGGCAAACTTTCGGTGCCACAAGGACTGCATTTTAAAACGGGTAGTCCTGTGGGGGATGAGGTACCCCGTCCCCGGCGGCAGCGCTCGGCCCCTTTTGCCGATCCGGTAGGCGGTTTACCCGTGACCCCCGATGCTATTTTTATTAATTCATACCAATATATGGATAAACAAAACTCACTATGCCCCCCTTGAGTGGTATCCGACCAGTCCCTCGAGGCCTCTGCTGCTGGTCGCCCCCCCCTGACATCTCTGCCTGCCCAATGGACCTGGTCTCGACTTCTCTGCCCATTCCTCAGACCCCTACTACTAAACCACCCTCTACTCCCCCTACTCTCCCTTGTACCCCTACCCCCTCCACAGCTTCTACATCCTATGCCCCACCTCCCACATCTTCTCTCTCTCCTACTACCACCACCCCGCCTCCCCCAGGTTTCGGTCCTCATCCTTCTCTACCACTACCACAGCCTCTATTCGCACCCCTATAGTCTCCTCATCTCACCTGCCCCTTGCCCCTCCTTCTACCGTCCCTATTTCCAGCGCCCCTTCTACTACCTCTCTCCCCTCCCCTATGTCTACCGCTGTCCCGACTCTCTCTTCCACTCCTACCACCACTCCAGCCTCCCTCCCCGTCACATCTACATCTTCCGCTATTACTACCTTAGCTCCTTATGTCCCCTCTTCCTCTAGGAAGACTACAACACAGCCCCGAACAGGCTCCTCTCGTGGCACGTCTCGCCCCTCTGCCCATGACCCCTTCTTTGCCCCTGCCCGCTGGGATCGCTTTTTTACTATTCCCCCCTCCGCCCCCTTCGCTAAGAATACCCTCCTTTTCCAACGCTGCTTACAGGAACAAGTGGGCAAGGTCCACTTTCAAACCCGACCTGACCGTTCTCGCCTGGTACGTGTGGAGTCTGAGGCTCAGTCTCAAGCCATGGCCAACTTCTTGACCCCATCCGGTACCCCCTTCTGTGCGACCCCTGACGACCGTCTCAACACATGCACTGGCACTGTTGCAATCTCCCCACAAGACTGCCCTATTGACGACAAGGTCTGGTCAGACTGTCACACTGACCTGCTGGACCTACTCAGCGAGTATGACGCTGTCAACGTTCGCTGCTACACCTTATCCCCTTGAGGTCGCCAGAAAAACTCCACCAATGTTGCACGGACCTCCTTCAAGTGCCACGAAATCCCTACCCATGTCTACGTTGGGGGCGTCATGCTCCCCGTCCGGCCTTATGTTCCCCCACCTCGCCAGTGCCGAAACTGTTGGCGCTTTGGACATCCCGAAAAACACTGCCGCTCCGCTCTCCGCTGCCCTTTGTGTGGCTTTACTCACACCCGTGATCAATGCCATACCACTACTCGGCGCTGCTGCAATTGTAGTGGACCCCATAATGCTCTCTACTGCGGCTGCCCAACTTACAAGTTTGAGGCTGAAGTCGCTGGTATTCGCTTCCGTGATGGTCTCACATTACGTGAGGCCCGTCAGAAAGCCTGTCGCTTAGGCTTCACCCCTTCTCCTCGCCATGTTGCTGCCTCCGCCTCTGCCCCTCACCCCCCAACCACATCCTCTTCTTCCCCCCCCGGTCCTCAGCCTCACTCCCCTACCCCTCCTTCCATCCATCCCTCTCCTCTACCTCCTCTCCCTCCCACTCTCCATCCTCCATCTCCTGCTCTAATTCTTTCGCTGTCCTCGACCCTGATACCCCTATCTCCACCACCACCCGTACTCCAGCCCCTCCCTCTCCACGCCCCCAGCGCTCCCACTCTACCAAGCGACACCAACCACCTCTCCTGTTCCCGCCTTGATCTCTCCGCCCCCTCTCCACCTCTCTAAAAGGACTCGCCCTGCATCTCCCTCACCCGCTCCTTCCGAGGGTGATACCCTCGATGCCATCGCCGCGTTCATAAAGAACACGGCTCCCTTGTCTTCTCCCCCTACCTCCTTATCTCCTCCCCTGGCCCCTCCTATCCTGGTCGTGGCTTCTGTTCACCCACCTCCCAAGCACCTCCCTCCTACCCCAACTTCCTCTCCTCCACACTCATCCTCTGCTGTCTCCCCTTCCCGACCCCTCCTCCAGGTCCCCTCTGCCCCCGGCGCTCCGTCCTCTCCCCCTTCCCCGCTTTACTCTCCCCTCCCCTCCTCGTCCTACCCCACCTGTTCTTCTACCCGATCTCTCCTCTCTCTTCCCCTACCACCTGGCTACTCCCATACCGATCTCCTCTCTCAACCTCCTCCCTCTCCCCCTACCTCATCCACCCCTGACCCTCTTCCTTCTCCATCACCTCTTATGGATATGGACCCGGTTCTTTACCCCCTGTGAATGCTCCTCCCTCACCTTTCCCCCATTCCGAGTCTTATTCCCTTCTGATCATGTCTGTTCTTCAGTGGAATATTCGTGGTTTTCGTGCCTATCGACAGGACCTTCGCCAACTCATTTCCTCTTATGCCCCCATGGTCCTCTGCCTTCAGGAAACGTTTCTTACTAGCCCACCCACCCCTATTCCTCAGTACCGCTTTTTTTCCTCCCTGCACTCTATCTCTTTTTCTGCTATCCTTCTTCACCAGTCTGTTGCTTCTACCCCTCTTCCTATCCCTACTACACTTCCCTGTACAGTCCTCCGTATCTACCTCCGTCGTTGGGTGTCTCTCGTTTCCCTTTACCTTTCTCCTTCCCAGCCTCTCGATCTCGATGCCCTCCGCTCCCTTTTCTCTAACTTCCCTTCCCCCCTCCTTGTGGTTGGCGACTTCAATTGTCGCCACACCCTTTGGAGGGATTCTGTGATCACCTCTCGAGGCCGCTCCCTCGACCTTTTCCTTAAAGACTTCGACCTTGCTATTCTTAATACTGCCGCCCCCATACACTTTGATCCCCGCACCCAGACTTTCTCCTGTCTCGACCTCGCCCTCTGTTCCCCTGACCTACTTCTAGATCTCCACTGGTCGGTTCTTGACCACAATCCCTGTACTGATCATTTCCCGGTTCTTCTTTCTCCTATTTCCTACATCCCTCTCCCCAGTCTCCCTCGCTGGTGCTTTGGTAGGGCAGACTGGCGTGCTTTTGCCTCACTGTCTGCCCTCCGTCTCTCCTCTTCTGATATGTTGATCTACTTTACCACGTCCGTCCTCGCTGCTGCTTTTGTCTCCATCCCTCGGACTTCCCGCCCCTTTACCTCCAAATGTGTTCCCTGGTGGAACCCTGTCTGCACTACTGCCTTTCGCTTGAAACGGGCGGCCTGGAGTAGTTACCGATGTAAACGGGACACTCCCGGTCAGCTCCCGGCCTTTGTTAACTTTAAACGTGCCTCGGCTAGGTTCCGCCGGACCACTAGATTGGCTCAGTCCAACAGTTGGCGTGCTTATGTGTCTACCTTGACTTCCTCTACCCCCATTGTTTCAGTCTGGTGCCGTATTCATAAATTATTAGGTAAACACCCACCCTCCTTTGCTCTTGTACTTCGCCTTCCCCAGGGTGATATTGCTGAACTCCTCCAGGTTGCCACTGAACTGGGCTCGTTTTTTAGCAGCGTCAGCAGTGGTTCCCATCTTCCTCCTGAGTTTGCTGCCCTTAAGGCGGCACGTGAGCACACCCATATTACCTTCACATTTTTTTCTAATACTTCATATAACACCCCCTTCTCCCCCTCTGAACTTACCTCTGCCTTAAAGTGTTGTCGTAACACCTCTGCAGGCCCTGATGGTGTACACTATCAGATGCTCCGCCACCTTCCTACTGTCTCCCTGACCTTCTTACTTACCCTTTATAACCGCGTTCGGCTAACTGGGGACTTCCCACCCCAATGGCGCGATGCACTTATACTCCCTTTTCTTAAGCCTAACAAGTCTGGTACTCTTCCCCAGGATTATAGACCCATTGCTCTGACTAGCTGTGTCTGCAAGCTCTTTGAGCGCATGATCAATCTCCGATTGATGTGGTACCTCAAATCAAAGAACCTTCTCTCCCCCACTCAGTTTGGCTTTCGACGTGCCCGTGGTACGGCGGAACCTCTCGCCCGCTTACAAACATATATTACTTCTGCTTTTGCCCGACGAGAATCTGTCTTAGCTGTTTTCTTTGATCTTGAGAAAGCTTACGACACTACTTGGCGCCATCACATCCTTCACCAGCTGTCCTGTGTCGGTGTCTCTGGCAACATGGTGGTTTTCCTCCATAACTTCCTGCGAAACCGTTCCTTCCGCGTTAGGGTTGCTTCCTCTTGCTCCCCCTCCTTCTGTCAGTACGAGGGTGTGCCCCAGGGCTCGGTCCTGAGTACTACCCTCTTCCTCCTGGCCACTGACGGCATCGTTTCTACCCTCCCGCCTGGTGTCAGGTCCTCTCTTTATGTAGACAATTTCGCCATTTATGCCTCGAGCAGCTCCTCCTCCCTTCTCCATCGCCTTCTTCAATCTGCTGTTACTGCTACCTCCTCTTGGGCCACCGACCATGGCTTCCACTTCTCCCCTACAAAGTCTTTCTCTATTTACTTTTCACGGTCCCGTACTGCTTGTCCTCCGCTTCTTCTTTATGGCACCCCTCTTGAATATCGCACATCGGGCAAGTTTCTTGGTCTTATCTTCGACTCTCGCCTTACTTGGCGCCAACATGTCCTCTCTCTCAAGGATACCGCCCTTCGCCGGCTCCGTCTTCTACAAACCCTCTCCCATGTGTCTTGGGGTGCTAACCGCAAGACTCTGCTTTCGCTGCATACTGTACTGGTCCTTTCTGTCCTTGATTATGGCTGCCATGTTTATTCTTCCGCCTCCCCCTCCGTCCTCAGCCTCCTTGACCCTGTTCATCACCTTGGTCTCCGCCTCGCTCTTGGTGCTTTCCGATCTTCCCCTGTGGAGAGCTTATACACTGAAGCCGGCCTCCCTTCTCTTCCCCGTCGCCGGGCCCTCCTTTCCCTCCGCTGTTATGCCCGTTCCCTTCAATTTCCCTCCTCCGCTTTGCGTATCCCTTCTTCTCTGTCTGCAACCTTTGCCACCCGGCCTCGCTTACCTGTTCCCTTCCCCATCCGTATGCGTGCCCTTCTGTCCCATCCTTCTTCCTCCTTCCTTAATCCGCTCCCATTTTCTGTTTCCTCTACTCCCCCCTGGCTCTCCCCTCACCTCTTCTTTTGCTCTTCTGTCTTCCCTATCTCCCCGAAATCTAATACCCCTTCCTGTGTCTTACGCTCCCATTTCTCAGCTCATCTTCCTACTCATTCTGGTAGCATACACGTTTATACTGATGGCTCCAAGTCTTCTACTGGCTCGGGCTGTGCTGTCCTGTTTCCTGACACTTATTTCCAATACCGCCTCCCTCTTGAGGCCAGCGTTCTTACTACTGAGCTGTTCGCGATTCTTTTTGCCCTCTGCCGCATCTTCCGCCTCACCGCTTCTTCTTATACTATTTTTACCGACTCTCAGTCGTCCCTCTCCCTTTT
>JAXIVD010000371.1:144339-171839 GCA_036785275.1 Cancer borealis
CATTTACCCCAAAAAAATTATCTCTTCTTATCCAAATATAATACTTAAGTCTTGGTAAATCATAGATATACATAATACCAAAATCACCAAATGTTTATAAATTTTTCACACATTACCACAAGTTATGGAGTAATAGTTTAGAGTAGTGATTTTCACATAATATTGGAGTAGTGTAACCAAAAAAATGCATTGTGTCTGTTCAAACATATTTGGCTACTTGTCCTACATCCCATTCCTATCACCATTTCCTTTCTGATTAATGCCATCACCTCAGTAAGATCCTGTTATTGGTGGTGTTCACATTGACATTCATTCTCACTCTTCTTAGCATGAAAAACATGCCTGGCTGGACAGAAATGGCAAAAGAGAGTAAAGAAACATTGCAATAACTTAATCTATGCTGCTTTGGTCCTTAGATAAAACACTGTCATGTAATACAGTATATCCTAAAACAATATTATACATTACAAAATATCATATAATGTTATCTGTATATGTAAAAATTGAATATACATTTCAGTACAATATAGTAATTGTTATTTAGGTATAATTACATACTAAGTGCTGGTAGCAATGATAAGCCTTCCACCAGTGAACCCTCAGTATGGCACCATACCAATGGCACCTCCTTCAGGCACAGGTACGATACAGGTGCAACTTTCATTGTCATCAGTGCCACTAAAGACCATCAAGATTTGTTTTACATTATAAACATATTATATTTCTATTCTCTTCCAGGAGGGAGATAAATAATTGTGTCTGAAATATACAGATAAGACAATTATATATAAAAAAAATTAAATACCTTCAACTTTAGAAATCCAGTTATTGCATTCTAATAATTACACTAAGACCTGAACAATTGATGATTCTCATTGTAACCATTTTCATGCTGACCCATGTTCAAATGGAGTCAGCCTTTCAAAATGATGATAGCCATAAAAATGTATTCTCTTTTTCCATGAAAATATCATTAATAAAAATAAGATCATATTTCAGAATGTGCATTTTAATTAATTTTCTGGAAAAAAAAATGGATTTTGGTTATATCTCAATGTTTATGATACTGCCACCGAGTAAAAGAAAAAAAAAAGCACAAGCAAATAGAGATTATTCTGTCATAGCCACTCCCTTGAAGAAGTTCTAAGAAATAGGCATCAACATAAAGTATGTTAGATTATATTATAAAAGGCTGTATAAAGGGTGAAATACACTCCAGTTCATCAATTAGGTTATATTTCTTCCAACTAATGGAAACAGTAAGGTAAGTACACAACACAATGACCACTGGATGTACAAAAATTATCCATATACAACCATGTTGGATCAATCTTCCGACTATCCAGAACATCACAAACACTTGACTCATCATCTCAGTTGCAGGGACTAGTTGAAGATAACATCAACGATATTACTTTGGTCATTAGAGGCTATGTGTATTCTGACATAGCAAAAGGATGGCTGGCATAAAAATAATATAGAATATTATTCGCTCAATCTTTAATATAGATCCCAGGAGGCCTCATCCATTGAATCTTTAAGCCAAACTTTTGCATCAGAAGGTAGTACTGTAGGTAGTAGGTACGTAGTAGGTAGCAGGTGGCGAGAGTACGAGCGTGACCAATCCTTCACAGCGAGAGCTAACTGTGGACTGAGTGGCATGCGCGTCAGCGCATTCATGTTCAAACAAAGTGTGGAGTTTGGCAGGCTCACCCCACGCCTCGGATATAATGAACTTTGGTTCGTTATATCCGTCTTGGTTCGACCAGGAAATGACGTTCGCTATATCCGAAATTTGCTATAAGCGGGTTCGTTATATCAAGGTTTTACTGTATGTAACCAAAAATTTACAACCACATAATCCTGGACGCAATCCCCAAGAAAACTTCAACACAAATTCTTTGTGATTCGTTTAATACCTTCTCAAAAAAATAACATTTATTACAACAACTGAGTTGAATATGCAGCTTTTACTTTTATAAATTGATGGCCACAGAAGTAATCAATGTTTGTGGTGAATATATTTTACCGAAAAAGGAGAACATTATGAAATAGTTCCCTTCACTTAATACTGATATCACATATGAAAGACTAGCTTCAAGGTATTGTTGATAGCCCGCCAAAAATTTCAATTAACTGATCATGACCTGGAAAAATTAAAACCAAAGTTGTAGAAATCAAAAACAAAAGTTAAAAGCTGAATTAAGCTCATATACTGCTACTGAAAAGTTTCCAGACAAGGGAAACATCTTTTTCAGCATAAAATGATCCACAAGTAAACATGGAGAAGAGATGAAAGGGGTGAGCAGAAGAGTATGATTGACAATATAGCAACGGACAAGAAATTGAGGAAGGAGGCCTTGGACGCTAAGGCAATGTTTTATGCAAACATGGCGAGATGGAAGGAGAAATAAGAGAGAGAGCTGTGAAAGGTAAGTGTGTCATAGGATCACTTATAATGGTTATGAGAGATTTCAGAAACAATATTACTTTCCTGCCAACATTGACGTAAGGATTAGAGACTTGGACATAGAATAGGGCACAACAGTCAAGAGTGCATGCTGTGGAAATGAGTTATCTGAGAGGAGCATGCGGCGTGACAAGATGGAAGAGTGGGAGTAATGAAAGTGTGTATGAATGGTGTGGCATGGGACCTTGTGCAAATGGAGTGAAGTGTGGTGTTTTTGAATAAGTTAAATTAATTAGAGTGGAATGGTTTGATCATATGGAGAGAAAGAAGAATGAAGAGTGAACAATTTGTGAAGAAAGTATGTGTGAGTAAAACTGATGGTCCTAGGAGGAGAGGAAGGCCAGTTGTAAGATGGAAGGATAGGATGAAGGAGTACATGCATGAAAGTTGCTGACAGAGGGAGATGGATTGAACTAGTAAAGAAGGACAGTACATGTATACATACTCTGCTCCTCTAGTTTTGCACCATTACTGGTTAGTTAGTTAGTTAATGTAAAAAGAAGCAAACACCAGACATCAGAGGTCATATGGCGCTATGTTAATCTAAAAGGTAGACAGTATAGTAGAGGTGATGGTAAGGCCAATTATGGGGAGGAAAAGTGATTAGTTATAGTCAAAGGATTAGATAAAATGAAAGATGTCTTTGTTGTAGGAAGGAAATTATGTTGTCTAAGTGGAAATGTGGTGATTCTGTCAGAACATCATTATGGCAGGGAGGTCGAGATAGATGAGTTAAGTGAGGGAAAGTTGTAGCTCATTCAGCAGTTTAACAAGGACAGAAAAGCAGAATGTAGGGTACAGAGAAGGAGGATATTAAAAGTCATACAAAGGGTTGGGGGAGAGTGTGTCATAAGATAAGAGCGAGTGAGGTTAGTGTGGCCAATACGTAATTGTGCAATCGTGCACCGTCTATTCTTGTGATATAAGTCTGACCTAAGAGAGACGGATGGTTTAACTGCACAAGGTTTATTACTTGAGAGATCAGATCAGAAGGATTACCAAGGGCTAAATAGAAAGGAGTGAAAAAAATGGAAATAATCGTAGGTTGGGACAATGGCATCCTAATGTACTAGCAGAATGGGCCAGTGAGTCAACACGTTCATTGCCAGTGATACCAGTATGGCTCGGAACCCAACAAAATCGTTACTAGTGCTGCTGCTGAGAATATTTCAGGAACTTTTTTTTTCCATGATGGATGCTTCTACTGTGAAGACTAGTACATAATTTTTGGTTTCCCGATCATTCCTATAGAGCTACATCTCATGACCCACAATGATTTTTCAAAAGTCTGCATAATTTTCAGTGACATTTTCAAGTTCTGACGATCTACAGCCAATGCTGTCTTTAGTCTGCAGTGAATTAATTTTGCTGGCACTCTGCACATCATTAAATTTTCAGTCAAAATTATGATACTTGCAATGTCTTGAATGTTCTGACAATGATCAGCTTGACTGACTTCATACATTTTGTCAAAATCTTTGTCTGTCACTGAAGTTTTTTGACCCCGAAAATGTGGATCATCGTTGACAGAGGTCTGGTAAGTCTTGAATCTTGAAACCATTTGAAGAGCTATTTTGCCCACAGCTTCATCAGCAAAAACTTGCTTAAGCATCTGGCATGTCTCAAAGGAAATTTTACCAAGCTTGAGACAAAATTTGATGTACTTTTGTTTTGGTAAAGGATTCCATTTTCAAAGCTCATAACTGCCACTAAACAAATGACTAGTGAATAAGGAGCTGTACTGCACAATATACTCAGCACATCACCTAAAGTTAAATGGTTCATGTGCGAGAGGTACAGTCTAGAAGCTTTTTTGATAGCACCTCACGTTTGTAAAGTATGTACATAATATTTTTGTACATCACAAAGTTGCCACTCATGATGTGGCAAAGATCACTTCAGGTCTTTTGTAGCAAGTACCCACATGTACACAACTCCACATACACACAATGCACACAGTCACTCACTCACTCACTCACACACTGGTAGCTCAGTTGTGACGTCTCGGCCTGTCACTCGACAGACTCAGCTTCACGCCTCACTCAAGGTACTAAGTTTTCACTGATGACCAAGCAGTTACTGTCCTCCTTGAGCAAGAGGATGGGGTGTGTGATGTGTGAAATATCACAGTCTTACCCATAGATCGGGCTATAATGAGCTTTAAGCTTTCTCCGGGAGGGTAATGGGTGGCAGTTACAAGTCCAGAACGTGATCCTCAAGACACACACACACACACATAATGAACACATTTAACTTCCTTTAACAGTCAGATAATTGTACTTTTCTCTAATTTCACTAATGATCTCCATGTTCCTGAAGCATATGTTACAATTAGTAAATTCATGCTACTGCTCAATTTTCTCTTTCCATCTACATACATAACCATGTCAATATCCATCAATATAGCAATGTTGGCATCATGATCCCTTTATAGTTATTTTGCTACCTCCTTCACTGAGAATGACTGGCTGAAGTACAGTAAGCAAAAAAAATTTAAGTGGAAAGTGCAGTACAAGTAAAAGGCCAAAGATAACACAGGATAAGATCTTGAAGAAAGACTCAGAGAGTAAGAAAGACTAAGAGAGTAAGATTGTAACTAAAAAATCGTACACAACTGTGCAACTATGTGAGCTGCCATCATAAAACTCCACCTGACCCTTGTAAACATGCAAGCTGCCTTTCATAGCAATGACAATAATAGTGATGAATCCTTAATAATTTTAGTATCTTTCTACCTTATCTCAACTATTCTGTATCTCCCATGTGCATCCCAATATCTGTATATGTATACAAACTCTTTTTCACCTCTTACGTGTTTTGTTATGTACATGAAAGTTACAATAAATACTGGTTCTTAAACACTTCACTGCCATAACTTATTCTCCAACTCAAATGCCCTGTAACCTTTGCATTCACAGCCCTCTACAGGGTTTGGGTGAGTTTCTCTATATGTATACTCCTTAGACTCAGTTAAGAATAATTATTTAAATGTCAAATTAGAAACATTAATTTGCTTCTATTCTCTACTATTTTCAATATCTAATATTAACCCTTTTCACATAAACATTAATAGATCAAGGTTACATTATGCTTAATAATATTATGAGGCTTCACAAAGCCAGCTAACCTACACAAGGCAGTTTCTATGTAACAAGTAGGTACTATCAATAATTTTCACCCATAAACTGTCTCTACTCCTG
This sequence comes from Cancer borealis, assembly GCA_036785275.1. Lineage (NCBI taxonomy): Eukaryota > Metazoa > Arthropoda > Malacostraca > Decapoda > Cancridae > Cancer > Cancer borealis. The sequence goes on from JAXIVD010000371.1 coordinate 150,010, forward strand.
AAACTGTAGTCTTCAATCAGTGGGACAACTTCTTATTCACACATACTGTACTGCTTTAAACAGGAGCTATATTGTCTTCAGTTGTAATGACATGGATGTAATCAAACTTAATTTAGCCAATAAACCTCTTCAACATTTCTTCACGAGCAACATTGGCTCTGGAAGATCTGCTAATTTTTGCAGTGCAAGCCTCAAAACACTAACACATTTATGATGTTGTATCAGTATTCCAACCGATTACCATATATTGCTTTGTTCTTTATAATATTGGATAGTGATTTTGTGATGCATTTCAATTGGATTTCATTACTATTTAGTTGTATTCTCTATACAAGATTCATTTGTCGTGGAAGGTCACGAACGGAATGGTTGGACAGTGTGAAAAGAGTATTAAATGAAACACATATATCTGTGGAGCAAGGATGATTGTACGTGATAGAATTGTAATTGTAATTGTAATGTGGGGGGGGAAAATGTGCCAGGCAACAAAGGCCATATGGCACTATTGGGGTAGTAGGGTTAGGTAGTAGGACTAGATGGGGGGTAGGGTCAGGTAGGGGTTAGATTAGATGTAGGACGTTAGCGGTACGAAGAAAGGATATAAGGGCAGGGAGTGGAAAGGAAGGGGACTCAGCGAGGATGTCTGCAAGACGGGGGGACAGGGACAGGGAGGAAAGGTGGGGAAAGGCTGCAAGACGAGGGGTTGCGAAGATGGGACATGAAAGGAGATGAGGAAGGGAGGAAAGGACGCCACAAGATGGGCAGACGGGGGGAGGGGAACGGGACATCAGGTAGGAATGGGTGAGTCTGGTGTGGCCAATTCGTAAGCGGGCCAGGGCAGTCTCCCAGCGTCTAGTAGGATGAGATGGGCGGGACCAAGGGGAAACAGAGGGCTTGACAGCGTGAAGTTTATTAGAGGTAAGGGTGGACCAGAAAGATTGCCAGCGGGTATAAAGGAAAGTCCGGAAAACTGGGAAGTAATCAGAAATAGGAAGGGAGGAAGTACACAAGGTAGGAAGGGTGAGGGCGTCATGTGCCAAAGAGTCAACAGTATCGTTACCAGGGATTCCAACATGACTGGGGACCCAGCAAAAACTAACTGTTTTGTGACGGACAGAAAGGCGGAACAACCAGTCCTGGATGTCGCGGACAAGAGGGTGTGAAGAGGAAAAGGAAGATAAAAGGGAGAGGGACGACCGAGAGTCAGTAAAAATAGTATAAGAAGAAGCGGTGAGGCAGAAGATGCGGCGGAGGGCAAAAAGAATCGCGAACAGCTCAATAGTAAGAACGCTGGCCTCAAGAGGGAGGCGGTATTGGAAATAAGTGTCAGGAAACAGGACAGCACAGCCCGAGCCAGTAGAAGACTTGGAGCCATCAGTATAAACGTGTATACTACCAGAATGAGTAGGAAGATGAGCCGAGAAATGGGAGCGTAAGACACAGGAAGGGGTATTAGATTTCGGGGAGATAGGGAAGACAGAGAAGCAAAAGGAGAGGTGAGGGGAGAGCCAGGGGGGAGTAGAGGAAACAGAGAATGGGAGCGGATTAAGGGAGGGGGGAAGAAGGATGGGACAGAAGGGCATGCATATGGAGGGGGAAGAGAACAGGTAAGCGAGGCCAGGTGGCAAAGGTTGCAGACAGAGAAGGAGGGATACGCAAAGCGGAGGAGGGAAATTGAAGGGAACGGGCATAACAGCAGAGGGAAAGCAGGGCCCGGCGACGGGGAAGAGAAGGGAGGCCGGCTTCAGTGTATAAGCTCTCCACAGGGGAAAATCGGAAAGCACCAAGAGCGAGGCGGAGACCAAGGTGATGAACAGGGTCAAGGAGGCTGAGGACGGAGAGGGAGGCGGAAGAATAAACATGGCAGCCATAATCAAGGACAGAAAGGACCAGTACAGTATGCAGCGATAGCAGAGTCTTGCAGTCAGCACCCCAAGACACATGGGAGAGGGTTTGTAGAAGACAGAGGCGGCGAAGGGCGGTATCCTTGAGAGAGAGAACATGCTGGCGCCAAGTAAGGCGAGAGTCGAAGATGAGACCAAGAAACTTGCCCGATGTGCGATATTCAAGAGGGGTGCCATAAAGAAGAAGGGGAGGAGGGCAAGCAGTATGGGACTGTGAAAACTAAATAGAGAAAGACTTTGTAGGGAAGAAGTGGAAGCCATGGTCAGTGGCCCAAGAAGAGGTGGCAGTAACAGCAGATTGAAGAAGGCGATGGAGAAGGGAGGAGGAGCTGCTCGAGGCATAAATGGCAAAATCGTCTACATGAAGAGAGGACCTGACACCAAGCGGGAGGGTAGAAACGATGCCGTCAATGGCCAGGAGGAAGAGGGTAGTACTCAGGACCGAGCCCTGGGGCACACCCTCGTACTGACAGAAGGAGGGGAAGCAAGAGGAAGCAACCCTAACGCAGAAGGAACGGTTTCGCAGGAAGTTATGGAGGAAAACCCCCATGTTGCCAGAGACACCGACACAGGACAGCTGGTGAAGGATGTGATGGCGCCAAGTAGTGTCGTAAGCTTTCTCAAGATCAAAGAAAACAGCTAAGACAGATTTTCGTCAGGCAAAAGCAGAAGTAATATATGTTTGTAAGCGGGCGAGAGGTTCCGCCGTACCACGGGCATGTCGAAAGCCAAACTGAGTGGGGGAGAGAAGGTTCTTTGATTCGAGGTACCACATCAATCGGAGATTGATCATGCGCTCAAGGAGCTTGCAGACACAGCTAGTCAGAGCAATGGGTCTATAATCCTGGGGAAGAGTACGCGACTTGTTAGGCTTAAGAAAAGGGAGTATAAGTGCATTGCGCCATTGGGATGGGAAGTCCCCAGTTAGCCAAACGCAGTTATAAAGGGTAAGTAAGAAGGTCAGGGAGACAGTAGGAAGGTAGCGGAGCATCTGATAGTGTATACCATCAGGGCCCGCAGAGGTGTTACGACAGCACTTTAAGGCAGAGGTAAGTTCAGAGGGGGAGAAGGGGGTGTTATATGAAGTATTAGAAGAAAGTGTGAAGGTAATAGGGTTGTGCTCACGTGCCGCCTTAAGGGCAGCAAACTCAGGAGGACGATGGGAACCACTGCTGACGCTGCTAAAAAAACGAGCCCAGTTCAGTGGCAACCTGGAGGGGTTCTGCAATATCACCCTGGGGGAGGCAAAGTACAGGAGCAAAGGAGGGTGGGTGTTTACCTGATAATTTATGAATACGGCGCCAGACTAAAACAATGGGGGTAGAGGAAGTCAAGGTAGACACATAAGCACGCCAACTGTTGGACTGAGCCAATCTAGTGGTCCGGCGGAACCTAGCCGAGGCACGCTTAAAGTTAACAAAGGCCGGGAGCTGACCAAGAGTGTCCCGTTTACATCGGTAACTACTCCAGGCCGCCCGTTTCAAGCAAAAGGCAGTAGTGCAGGCAGGGTTCCACCAGGGAACACATTTGGAGGTAAAGGGGCGGGAAGTCCGAGGGATGGAGACAAAAGCAGCAGCGAGGACGGACGTGGTAAAGTAGATCAACATATCAGAAGAGGAGGTAAAATCAGGAGAGGAGAGACGGAGGGCAGACAGTGAGGCAAAAGCACGCCAGTCTGCCCTACCAAAGCACCAGCGAGGGGGACTGGGGAGAGGGATGTAGGAAGTAGGAGAAAGAAGAACCGGGAAATGATCACTACAGGGATTGTGGTCAAGAACCGACCAGTGGAGATCTAGAAGTAGGTCAGGGGAACAGAGGGCGAGGTCGAGACAGGAGAAAGTCTGGGTGCGGGGATCAAAGTGTGTGGGGGCGGCAGTATTAAGAATAGCAAGGTCGAAGTCTTTAAGGAAAAGGTCGAGGGAGCAGCCTCGAGAGGTGATCACAGAATCCCCCCAAAGGGTGTGGCGACAATTGAAGTCGCCAACCACAAGGAGGGGGGAAGGGAGGTTAGAGAAAAGGGAGCGGAGGGCATCAAGATCGAGAGGCTGGGAAGGAGAAAGGTAAAGGGAAACGAGACACCCAACGACGGAGATAGATACGGAGGACTGTACAGGGAAGTGTAGTAGGGATAGGAAGAGGGGTAGAAGCAACAGACTGGTGAAGAAGGATAGCAGAAGAAGAGATAGAGTGCGGGGAGGAAAAAAAGCGGTACTGAGGAATGGGGGTGGGCGGGCTAGTAAGAAACGTTTCCTGAAGGCAGAGGACCATGGGGGCATGAGAGAAAATGAGTTGGCGAAGGTCCTGTCGATGGGCACGAAAACCACGAATATTCCACTGAAGAACAGACATGATCAGTAGGGAATAAGACTCGGAATGGGGGAAGGTGAGGGAGGAGCATTCACAGGGGGTAAAGAACTGGGGTCCATATCCATAAGAGGTGATGGAGAAGGAAGGGGTTCAGGGGTGGATGAGGCAGGGGGAGAGGGAGGAGGTTGAGAGAGGAGATCAGTATGGGAGTAGCCAGGTGGTAGGGGAAGAGAGAGGAGAGATCGGGTAGAAGAACAGGTGGGGTAGGACAAGGAGGGGAGGGGAGAGTAAAGCGGGAAAAGGGGAGAGGACGGAGTGCCGGGGGCAGAGGGGACCTGGAGGAGGGGTCGGGAAGGGGAGACAGCAGAGGATGAGGGTGGAGGAGGTGGAGTCGGGGTAGGAGGGAGGTGCTTGGGAGGTGGGTGAACAGAAGCCACGACCTGGATAGGAGGGGCCAGGGGAGGAGATAAGGAGGTATGGGGAGAGGACAAGGGAGCCGTGTTCTTTATGAACGCAGCGATGGCATCGAGGGTATCACCCTCGGAAGGAGCGGGTGAGGGAGGTGCAGAGCAAGTCCTTTTAGAGAGGTGGAGAGGGGACGGAGAGATCAAGGCGGGAGCAGGAGAGATGGTTGGTGGGGGAGAGGAGACCAAAGCCTGAGAGTGGTGTCGCTTGGTAGAGTGGGAGCGCTGGGGGCATGGAGAGGGAGGGGCTGGAGTATGGGTGGTGGTGGAGGTAGGGGTATCAGGGTCGAGGACAGCGAAAGAATTAGAGCAGGAGATGGAGGATGGAGGGTGGGAAGGAGAGAAGGAAGAGGAAGGAGGTAGAGGAGAGGGATGGATGGAAGGAGGGGTAGGGGAGGGAGGCTGAGGACCGGGGGGTGAGGGACAGAGGCAGAGACAGCAACATGGCGAGGAGAAGGGGTGAAGCCTAGGCGACGGGCTTTCTGACGGGCCTCACATAATGTGAGACCATCACGGAAGCGAATACCAGCGACTTCAGCCTCAAACTTGTAAGTACGTGATAGAAGTGAATTGAGAGCAGAGGTGAATGCATGAGAAAGAACACAGCCTTGACAACCAATTGAGAAAATTTCTGCACACCTGGTGTGACCCTTGGATCAAATAAGGTGGGGAGGGAGAGGGCATGAGTTAAATATGGGAAAGCAGGGATAAACCATGGCACCCTGTTATGGATACAACCCCCACCCTCATCCCCATTTACGTGACTGACCTGACATTCAGTGTTTGGGCGGGATAAATTTCTCTTCTCCTATGGGGGCCTAGGGGATAAGCGAAAGGATTGCATATGTGTGTATGAGTTCCTCGCCCTGGCTATCCTCCCCTTAGGGGATAACAGCCTGATAAAGAGATAAAGATAGGTAGATAGATAGGGGATAACAGCCTGATATATAGATGTAGATGGATAAATAGATATATAGATCTGCCTTTGTAAAAGCACAATTACTGCAACATTCCAACATGATATGTGAAAAAATACTGGTTACCTTTTTTGCAAGTTGATACATAATACAAAATTGTTTTCAGCTATCATGTAGATAAGGAACCATCCTGCTAACAAGAATAGGACTAAATGTCAACATAGCAATGCGCAGCTTACATACTCAAGTTATCCTGCTGCGGATCCCAAAGTACTTCCTATCCCACTTAACAGAGATGCTCCCCAATGCACCTGATTGATCCCTTTTATTTTCATGCACTAACAATAGCTTATTTCTTCCAGTACTTGGTATCTCTACAGAATCTATCAAATTAACACAATTTCCTGCAATGAACAGGATGTGCAGCAAGTGGTGTGGACTAAGGAAACAAAATAGTATTTAATAAAGAAACTGATCTTCAAGAGAATGCCTATCACTTCCCAATCCATGGACTTGTAGCAAAATAATCCAGGCTTTGCACATGTAATCGATTATTGGAAGGGGCAAACAAGTTTTTAGCTCATACATTACATACATTATACGTAGTGTATATAAGTTAATGTAGATATGCCTTGTATTGGCAACCTCCACTTTAGGGGGATAACAGCCTGGTAAATCAATACATAAATAAACATTATAGATATTATTAATCTTGAGTAGAATAAATCATTACTTTTGTGAATATCTATTTTTAAGCTTGTGTCACTTTGTATTGTTTGGGATCTTTTTTAACTCCACAGAAACTTTCATAAAAATTAAGAATAAGAATAGAGGTGAGGTATGTAGTGTTTCACCACAAGTAGATGTGTACACCTGTGGAATATGAGACAAGGAAGACCAATGACATCATCAATACTGTTCATGGCACTAATGAAATCCAAAAACAACTAACACTGGCGGGGTCTGTGAATGTGCTTATGAAGCCAATTCCCAATCAATCTATAATACATAGAATGCCAACACTACCAAAAACAGTGTTACATACAACATTCTATACAGAAAATTATAGACAGCAATACATTTACATGGGTGATTATCTACTTACGGTTAATAAAAATAGTCTAGAATTTAAAATATTCATGTCATACATGATTTCATCACCGAAAGCTTTCAACATGTACCAGCACCTTGATATCTTCTGATGTTGTCAAATATTATTATTTTTAAAATTACACATCAATTTCTCAAACTGCAGATTGATTTATGCTTATTTCATTTGTTTCTTCACCTGCACAATGCCAGGCTTTTAGATTCCTAAACCCAGAGCCAGCCATTTAATTGTTTAAGGGATCTTAAACCACTCAGTTTGATGAAAAATGTGGAAAATAGCAAAGAAAGCTAATTCTGAACACTAGAAAATATATATTTATCTTTCAGTATGCACTGATGGGCAGCATAACTTGCGGTTTATATCAACTATCAGTGTTGCAGTATATCCTGCATATGGTAATGGAGAGGGTAGAATAATGTGATTGTAATAAATAGTTCACAAAATCGATATCCCCTACATAATACGGGACTATAGTAAATGAAAGAGGGCAACATTTCCATAAAGTTGCATGTATGATGACAATTTGCACGGGAGCACGTGGCTTTGCACTCATTACCACCAAGCCTGCCTGAGCCAGGTATTTTTTCATAACAAAAATTATTCATATAAATATAGAAATAATAAATTTCTGAAGTTGCCATCTTATTGATGCCACCATATATACATTATATACAAAGTGTTGATTTTTTATTCAGAAACAACAATTTTTGCACTTTTTTTAAAAGGTTTTCCTCAGAAATACACTTTGGTGAGCCCTTTTTGTCTTGACATTCTTATAGCAGTATCTGGCATTCTTCTACTACATAACAACAGCAGAATCTCCCTCAATATGCCTCAGGCAATGGTTATAAGGGTATTTTGTTGTACAGTCTGCTGCACCACGTGGTGCATTTTTGTCCTGCACCTTGCAGTGATAAGCATGCTACTAGTGCCTTTAAAACATACAAAACACTACAAAAGGTCATGACAAAAGATTGGAGCTGAATCGGGCAGCCAATAGAAATTAGTGGAAAAAAGTTGGAGGCTTTGTCCTGTAGTGGACTCACAAAGTAGTACAAAGGAAGAACAGACAACAACAGTCCTACTGGACCATTGTTACAAGTGGTGCTTGTGAGATCGGTAGTAACAGTCGTTTATGTTAATAGTGTCACAACTGCAGAACATTTTAAATACCTCTATTAGGTCCCCTTGTAGCTCTAGGAATCATTTTAGTAACTTTTCTTTGTATTCTCTACAGCTTATCAGTATCTTTTTAGTAGGACAACCAGAACTAAATGCAATATTCTAGATTATGGTGTACAAATGCATTAAATAGCATAAGGGTAATTTTTTTCGGCTATGCTCAGCTACAGCGTATGCCCCCACTTTACCATGGAAAAATAACTGTTAGGCATGTTTCAAAGGTACTGGTAGCAATCTTATCACTGCAAGGTGGGGGACAAAAATGCACCACAGTGCAGCAGACTATACAACCTTCTTTCAACTATTACCCGAGGCACACTGAGGAAAGCTTCTGTAAGTATTACACAGAAGAAAGATGCCAGAAAACCCCATGAAAATGTCATGACTTTAAGTGCTCATGCAAGTGTATTTTTAGACCGTTTCATAAAGCACAAAAATGTATGTAGTCTTAAAAAAACATCATCACTTTCCATGCATTCTGTATACAGTGGTGGCATTATGGTGCTAAAGCTTTTCACAGTTTATCATAAGAAAGATAAATTGATAATTCTTTTAAAAGCAATTGTAAAAGAAAATAGTTACACCACCATAATGCACATGGTAGTAGTGTCAGAGGGATAACATCCCTCTATGCCTTGACACAAATGGTACAAACATACCAATCAAAGAATGTAACAAGAATGTGAAAACACATACTTATTCTTACTTGATATTTAACACCAATATACAGTATTACTATTAAAAACTTGTGACGTGGTATCAAAGAATTCACTATCACCAATAATGCATTCTAAGAGTTTGCAGATCCAATGTAATTTGACAATACAAATATTCCAAATAAAGGACATTAATTCTTTCTATAAATAGACTTTCCCACAGGATGAAGGATATAAGTCTACACACATATGGATCTACTCCATGGTTATATGTATTAAGTGTTTAAAATTTATCAAAAGCAATAACTTATAACAATGTACTTTAAAACAATGATGTGGTACTATAAGTCCAGTAGTACATCGTGATACTACGGGTTCTACTCACTCCATACCACATGCATCATGGGACAAAATTTGTAACAATTCATTTGAGTAAACACAAACTTGGTGTTCAGGAGTCAGTCTTTCAACATTGCATCCGCAAATGCAAATTATGAATTTCATAGATTTTACAGAGAATACATTTTGATATAGCCACAGCCCTAACCAGTCCCTGTGTGTGTGTGTGTGTGTGTGTGTGTGTGTGTGTGTGTGTGTGTGTGTGTGTGTGTGTGTGTGTGTGTGTGTGTGTGTGTGTGTGTGTGTATTTACCTACTTGTATTTATTTACCTAGTTGTGACACATAGAAAAAGAATCATACTCGCACTGTCCCGTCTTCATATCCAGCTCATCAAACCTATAAAACCTTATAGTGGGATTCTATGACTACTATCACATCAGAAGGAAGTTCACAGAATTCATACCTTCGGAAGTGATCAAATTAATTTCAAAGCTTAATATCAAACTGGGGTCCCAGCTTCAAAAAAGTTTTCAAAATAACTCACAACCCAATTGAACACTATCTGATGAGGGTTACTGAGCAAAGGAAAAAATATCCTGTAAGATTCTTTGATCCAGGTCACAATACTCAGCAAAATTAACAGCTGCTGGACCCACAGCTGAAGGGAACAGCACCTACAAGTGTTACAACTGCAGGGATAGTATTAAACAAAACTCACAGGTGCAGGAGAAACAGCACTGACTAGGATTCACAGCTGTATGGCACAATACTGAGCAGGACTCACACATGAAGGAGACAGTATCCAGCAAGACCAACAGGTGAAGTACAATCCCAAAAGGGACTTTAGGCCACAGGATACACCACCCAGCAGGACTTGCGATGAAAGGAAACGTCTCCCACTTCTGGTCACTCCCACTGCTCTATTCATACTATCTCACGTAAGTTTTTTTTTCTTGGCAGTCTGTGGGGAGATTATTGGTGAGCATAATATGTTCATTAATACAAAATTCAAACAATTTTTTGTCATAAACTACCTTATATCTAATCTACACATAGTTTAATTTGTACATAAATATTCAAAGGAGAATCAGTGAGTATAATCTGTTCTATTATAAAAGATTCGTTCAATACCATTGCTCAGACTGTCAGCGTTCGGGCATGCGAACCTAGGATTCCGGATTCAATCCCCCAATATCCGCTGGCCACTTTTCTATCTTTGGTATTACCGCCAAGTGGCCAAAGATTAACCAAATTGCTGCCATTCTGTTCTCAGACGGGACTTACAATTTATATGGTTTTGAGGCTGTAGCAGCAGTAGTCTCTCTCATTCTCAACATATTCGAGAGAAAGTAAACATTCGAGGAGTCACTATAAAAAAGCTAAACCTATGCCAAATAACAGGCAGAGACAGTCTAAACTAGCCTCCATAAAGCCTATTGGTGCTAACAGTTTGTGATATAGAAAAAAAATAACAATAATAATAATCTCCTTAGAACTGATGATCAATTTTTCATAACTTCACTTACCTATCCCCATTAAAGGGGGTGAGCCGAGTCAAGGCATTTTTTTTATTTCAGGGAGAATATAATCTCCTCCTCCCATCTGTGCCTAGTTTCAGTAGGAAGAAACAATATAGAGTCGGGGCTCCCCATACTGTTACCATATTCTCACCTTCCTCCTTCCTCCTTCTACCTCTAGTGCTACCAACATTCCAACTACCTATTATAAGGGGTGATTCTGAGTCTATGTCTTTGCTTGTTGTAATAACGAAAAAAGTGCAGGCAGCAGATCCCAGGCTCTATACCCACTAGTCCAAGGTAGTGGTGGTTGTGTCAGTGGCTTTGTGATACCCCACTACAGCAGCCCGCAAAGAGACACACCTAAATTTGCCTTGACAGTGAGAGTTGTTCCAACATTCTCTTTTACCCCTGGATATGGCACTACCCCCCAGATTCAGGCCCTTCAATAGCGTGTAGCAGTCTATGCAATATTTTTCTACCCCCATTGAAATACTCACACATGTACATTTTAAATCATCATTCCTTCTTTTCACTCATGTAGCCTATGAACCAAAAACTATCCCCATCTATTCCAATTCTTGCTGTTCAGTCACTTAAATTACAACAACTGTTGTCTATACACCAGATGTAAGTTTTTCATTTCATACAAGTGACTATCTTACAAACAAGTGGGTTGGCACCTGAGAGAAAAATCAGAATTAGGAATCCAGCATAAGGAGGATTCAAAACAGGTTTTGAATCCCAGGTCAGACAGAGATACTTTGGAGTAAACTCCTTTCACATTGTAGCCGCTTTTCACCCAGTAAAGATTAATACATGAGCCAAGAAGTTGTGACTTCACTACCAAGCATGAGTGAAAGGCAAGCGATCCTGCATGTATATCTGCTCCTACAGGAGTGTAAAAACAACAGTTCTGCCCCTCTGTGGGTGTGTGATGAGTGTGTGGACTTTTGCTACAAGTGACCAAGCAAGGTAAAAAAAAAAGAACCATACCTAAATGGCAAACCCACAATAGGTATAATAACATTAAAATCTAAATAAATGGGGGTTTTCATTATGAGTAAATCAGATTTCAGGTGATATACCATTAAATTAAATTTATGAGGAACGTATCATCAGCTAGCATAAAACCAAGCAATGCATTTGTCATAGCCACATGCAATTTTTAAATGCATCATGGTTATAAGCCTGATTTAGAGAATAAAAACTAGGGTCTTGTCTGCTTTTACCATACTGTACTCAGCCATCAGAAAGCTGCACTGGGTTACAACATGGTAGTACCACAGCAAACTACCCAAACAAGCCATGTCTTACACCTTATGTGGACTGGCAGAGGGTGTATGATGAGTGCTCTCCCTCATTTCGCTCTCCCTCTGAGGCGTTAGGCCATACAGGAACGTCGAGGATATCACAATTGAGGCGCCAATGACAAACTGTATAGTGGGTGCAGCATCCCCCAGTGCCAGCCATGACACCAGGCTGGACATCAAAATGGATAAGGAGGTGGCAAAGCCCTTCAAGATGTTGTCAGCATATTTCATTGTAACTGACACCATCAGTCCACCAAAGGCCTGAAATGTGTGAGACTTTTTAGTACAACTACCACATCACTTACAAAAGGCGATATGTTACAAATTGACCAATTAATTTCCTACCAAACAAACCACATATTAATCAATTCTCATTTTTTTTACGTACATAATGCATACACACTGCACACACATGCACACGTACACGCATCCAAACAAACACACTACACCAACTTAGCTCTTCAATTCATGAAACAACACCATCAATCCATTTGCACCCACTCATCCCTCTCTCACCCACCTAATGTCACTTCTCTACACACATGGACACTTCATATTTTGGACCTCCCAGCCCTTTGCCCTAATCCCTTTACGCCTTTAAAGAATGCACATCATCCTTCATTATGCAAGAAAGTAAATATATTGATTTAAAAAAACAGTAAATGTTCCTTTTACACTTCAGTATGGCCACAAGTGTGTCGCCGCAGAAATATATCTACCTGGATTAGCACCACCAACCAGGTAGCAAGGGAGTAGCCCTGGAAGAAACCATTCTCCCTGATGGCTCTGCTGTCACCACTCACAGCCATCACAGCAAATGCAATGGAAAATACTCCTGAAATAAGAAAACATGGCTGCTGGATGCACAATCCAGAGTGTGGGCATGTGTGTGTGTATATGTGTGTTTTACTATCCCCAGGAATAAATCAATCTAGGGTGACCAAAAACACCTTTCAGTAGATTCAGGATTATTACCTTTCAGTCTTTTGTAAATCATCACACTGACAAGCAACAACAAAAATTTTATTCTACTTATTTACACTCAACCACCTAAATGTTCATCTTAAGGGATGGTCAATAATTGAGCATCTGAGAAAACCAAGGGAAAGTAAATTATGGTAACCTGTACATCATAGATACATAGATACAAGTCCTATGGTAAAAGGATTTTTATTCACCACAGATTTAAAAGCCAGAGACAGAGCAGAGCATGACAGCAATGCACAACTTTGCATGCTGCCTTGTCTTTACCTTGAGCATTAAATACTGAGTTTTAAGTTTATTCATTACTTAAATAATTTTTGGTAAATGAACATTTGGTGGAGTTCAGAGGTACAGACTTATTGGCATTCAAGCATTTCAATTCTATAAAAAAAATTATAATACTGTTACTATCAGAAGCAATGTCACTATCGTAGGTGTGTTTAGGCTAATTGATGGCAGTAATACTTAGCCACTACAAGTAGCAGTGTAGCCTATTCTAATGGACTTTTTTTTTTTTCCTCTAACCAATGATTGTATTTTCTAAGACCCTAGATTCCTTCAAGTGGAGGTGATGACAGTATAATGTATAAGGTAGCCAGGGAAATTCACCACTCAAAATACACACTGAAAACCCACATGCCAACAGAGAGGATACCCTTGGACTCACCCAGCTGAATATTTCGAATGATGAGGGACGTCTGCTTCCCTCTCTTGACAAGGCGCTCAAAGTAGACCCCAGAGAACCCACTGGAGATGCAGGACACAAACACCGCCAGGATGCCCAGTAGCCGCCGCACCTCAGTGTTGGGGTGAGCAGCATTATGGTCAGATGGTGGTAGTCCTTCTCCTCCTCCTCCACCTCCTTCTTCAGCTCCACCCAGTAAACTTGGATCAGCTCCCTCCATTGCCTCCACTTCAGGTAATATTTTGGAGGTGCTTCTGTTGTTGTTGCCTCCTTCAACCTAGGGGATAAAGGCAACTTTTTGTCCCCATCTATCCATTCAATGTATATGATTTATGGGATTTCTCAGCACACTCATGTGGTTCAGTGGTTACTGTCCCCCTTGAGGGAGACAGTACCCATATATCTATGCTTATAAGCTCTGAGCTCTTTTTGGGTGGGTAATGGCTGACGATCACGAATTCATTGTGTGATCCTCCTGACCACAATGAATAACACACACACATACAGACACAGACACACACACACACACACATAATACCTGGACAAGAGAGACTCCCAGCATCAGCAGACACAAGGACAGCCAGTGGATGGGAGCAAGACGCTTGCCAAGCATTACCCAAGAAAAAATTGCTGTAGTAAGGATCTTGAGCTGGTAAGTCACCTGAGGGCAAAAACCAAGAATTTTTTCATAATTCTGGGCATCAAACTGGGCATCAAAATGAAAACTTATAAACAGAAATTATTGTATCTTCAACAGAAAAAATTTCTGTAAGCTAGGAACATGACATTGCATGTATTCTTATCTCTCTTTCATAAACAGTATTAAGGCAAATTTATTCTTTTGCAATACATCATACGTAATATGCATACACGTGAGTAGCATTCCGTCACAAGTGTATAACACTGTCATGCCTGTACCATATATCTTGTGTAATATCAAATTATGTAAAAAATTGCAACTGCCTTCTCAAGCCTTATCAAACTTAAACTCAACATAATGACTCACATAAAGCCAACAGTCACTCCACCAGAAAGAAAGAAGGAAAAAAAGGCCAACGAGACACTTTGTGGATATTGATTTTATCCCAATACTCGTAAGGAAAGATTCTATAAAACTTTTCTTTCAAAACGCATCTAATGGTACAGTACATGCTTGATTTAACAGACAAATTCAACCAAACATAGTTCCATGTCAAGATTTTCGCTAAATTGAGCATTTACTCTTTCCTGCTTTTCTTACACTTTCAACATAATTTCACTAGGGCTTTATTGCACAAATAGGCCTTGAACATAAAGAAATCTATGAGAGCACAGAAAAGTTGGTGAAATAAGGACTCCCGGCAAATAAATAAAAGCAGAGCGCATGGGTTGGAGGACAATAGTGGAGTTGCTCCGAATATTGCTCAATTTAGTGGAATTGTTTTCGCTATACCGAACATTGAAAATTTTCTGCTGACTGAATTGAGCATTACACAAATTGGGTTCTGTTAAATTGAGCTTGTAGTGTATTATTTCAAACAAAGATAAATAAAGACAAGTGAGAAAATTGTTAGAAGCAACAAGTGTGTGCATGAAGTCTAATTGGAAAGTATAACTGAAGTCTGGTTACCCATTTGTCATTAATTTTCACAAAGAATATGTCACAGGAAGCTATGGATACAGGTAGATGGAAATCATTGGTATTCCCTTGTCAATCACTTCAATGAGTCGTCCACTGACCTGGTATGTGGCAGCATCTAGGTTGGAGAGAGCAATGAAGAGTAGGTTGTTCTGCACCACATATAGGAAGGCAGGGATGGCCAGCTTCAATGTTTCCCATGCATTCAGCAGAACATCTTCATACAAACGCTTCAAACTCACTCTCATGATCTTACCTGTGTAATATTAAAGACAAATTAATTCCTTCATTCTTTTTAGTAATTCTTACAAAGAACATACAAAGGATAGTTTAAAAATACTTTTCTACTATCTATACATATTTCTGTTGACTTATTAAATGTATTTAACATTTTTCTTATATCACATCCCATTCATTTTCTCTCATAGACACTTCTTCACCTTAAAAACAAAATATAAATCATGTAAAGATCTGTCATTCCACTTACATTCAGGGTGGTTGATTTTTGGGTAGCTATGTATCACGTGTCTGCTTAAATGAGGTAATCAAACTGTAGGGGTAGGGATAGGGTATTGAGGAAGTTCCCTTACTAGACAAAATGTGAAACTAGGCATATGACTTTTGAAACTGAGGGGATTTTTGAGGAGGGGCTGTTAGGAGAGTAATGTTATGTTAGATGTAAGCAGTGATATATAATCTTAATGTGAATGAAAAATGGGTGACTGATATTCAACTGGTCACTCTGGGGTGGCAGATCTTTAGGTAAGATTCCGTATACATTTACATGTATAGTAATATTTCAATAATCTTTAACTTTTCTATCAAACATTTGGAGTCAATGAACATGCTATGCAAGCCATTAATTTCTATAATCATGAAAACATACATTCCATCACTCACTTTTGCAATGCAATACCTACCAGAGTCAAGGTGCAAGAAGCACAAAGAGAGGACAAGTTTGAGGAGCTCCGACAGGAGGACAGCAGTGGTGATGATGTAGGGCTGGGGTGAAGAGGTGGTGCGACTGTAACGCAAAAGCAGCACCATGGTGGATGTCTGAACTGACAACACGACCAAACTGAGTGTCTTGAGGGACAGCAGGTGCCTTCGAAGCCATCGTCTCTCCACCGGGGCCTCCATGCCTGGCCCTTTCCTGCTGTCCACTTCACTCATTCCAAAGACACATCTAGCACTCTTCTGAAAAGGCAAAAGTAGCCCATAAGATTGCATGTTTCTGGGTATTAGCATACTCTGGAATCTATATAAAAAAACAACTCCCTCTGCACCCTTTGGTACTATCAAGCTTGCCTCTATAAGCATCTGCATAAACCTTAAGCAGAATAACATATCAATAAAAGCCATTCTAGGTTGTTGTAGAGCTAACGCTACCAACACTTGCCATGTTTACTTTTAAATCCCTAATTCCTTTTGAAGCTAATTTATGCATTCTATTTGGAAAGATAAAAGTGTATTCACGCTTTTACGGCTGTTTCCTATTAAAATTTAAATTTTCAATCCATGACTTCAAACATTTCCATTGTATTCTCGCATTTTTTAGTGAAAATATATGTTTTGGACCAGTTGAACCAAAAATAAATTTCTACCAAACATAGTTCAACATATTTCCTGAAAGCTTGTATTGATAATTTTGTCTTCCTGCAATAATTCCCGAAAACATTACATTGGCCACAAAATGCACACATAATAGTGGTACCGTCAGTCTGGTAACTCAATCAATAATACCCAAAGACCACTCAATCCTGTCACGCCTCCCCCCGACCCTTCCCCTACCGCACCAGCCTTCAGGCTACATCTATTTCACCTTGCAGACGTGACTTCTAGGCTATACTGACCTACATCACCATGATGATCTGGGTAATGGGGGACGAGAGCACGGCACGGCACCTCGTTACACACAGAGGGGCTTCTCTACAGGCTACAGCAGACAAACGTTCCCCCTTATGCCTGGGCAGTCTTCATTCTCGTCCTACTAGCTATATAGTCTCTTTAAGGATTCCTCATAACATTATAGTAGTTTAAATTCACAAAGGCGAATTTATGTGAAATATCTTTAGTTTATTATCCCTGATGGTAAGTTCCTGCATCTTTTAATTGATGTCCCGTCACATACAACGTGACGTCAGTTTTACGTCATAAATTATATAATGTTTGGCAGTGTAGTATGGACTGTGGACAGGTGACGGGCAGGTAAAAGTAGATTGTTTCAGATTGTGTACCGGTGATGTTTGAAATACATACACCATATAGCTATGACTACGTAAAACGGCTCTAATAAACGGTACATTACCAAGGCAACAGGAGGGAAGAGCACGGAAGATAATACAAGTTGGTCCTACAGGCCCGCAGTTAACCAAATACCAAATTTGTCAACCCCACTTATAAACTGTGTTATCATTTATCATAAATTACGTCATCATCTATTGATTAGTATAGCTACATAATTTTCAGCAGGGAGACAATTATGCCACAAGGCTAGTAGGCGACCACACATACATCCTGTCTGATACACTTGTAATTTTCTTTAAATTTTTACATTCATTGTATTAATTTGGGTCAGCTTAATTTTTTAAGCGGAACAGTCCTAGTGTCAAATTTTAACACACACACACACACACACACACACACACACACACACACACACACACACACACACACACACACACACACACACACACACACATACACACACACACACACACACACACACACACACATCGGCATAGTCTGCAAGATACGTGAAAAGGGTATCAAGAAACAATGGACAAATTACTTAGAAAGCGAAGGAATAATAACAGATAGATAATTTGGATTTGAAACAGAAGAGGATGTGTCACAAATGTATTCCCTTTTAACTCAAGAGTAATAAGATATAACACAAGAACGACATATATGGGTGGATTGCATATATTTAGACTTAAAAAAGGCATTTGATAAGGTTCCGCACAGGAGATTAATATGAAAATTGGAATACATTAGAGGACTCAAGGGAACACTTGAGAATTGGATGGAAGACTATCTGAAAGGAGGAGAAATGAGAACAGTAGTAATTAGGGATGAAAAATCAGAATGGAGGGAAGAATAACGGAGTACAAAGGAAGAACAGACAGCAACAATCCAAGTGGACCTAATGAAGCTGTCCGTGTAGCTACACTCTACTACTATAATATTTACTTGATAGAGACAAAAGAACAGCAAAGTGGAGGGCTCCTCCCCGTCCACCCTTCTCTGCAGCCACACATACCTACTGCCAGTTTCACAAACTTCAAAATGTGATATCAAGGTAGCCAACTCACAGTTTCACACGAGTGCGTGCTGGTGACAGACTGGCTGCATGAAGCCATGAACATCCAGCACACTGCATGCACCATATCACCCAAGGAATAGTTTCCGGGAGTTGTGAACTTAACTGACTGTACTGTATGTGTTAGTTAATGATGTTTATGTACTGGTTGGAGAGGTTTGGTAGTTATTAGTAGAAAAAACGAACATCAATTTATATTTTAAAACTCATTAAAACTTATTAGAATTTTGTTTTCAGAGTGCTGGAGGTGTAATAGTAAAAAATATATGGAATTTCCTGTTACTTAATTGTGTGTTGATACTCGTTTCATGAATACATAAACAGAGCCAATTATAGACGAACAATAGCTTAAGAATGAGTTAATTTCTTCAAGAACCGTTCGTAAATCGAAAATTCGTAAATAGGAATGTTTTTTCTCTGTAGGCTTACATTATATTCGATGAACATAAATCACGTCCCTATAATGTCATAAGATACAGGAAAGATGCTATACATGCATTTGTGGCATTTTATGACACATATATGCTAATCTATTTAATTCTAGTCTCTGATTTCTCATTCCGTCCAGGAACGTCCCCCAAAGAGGATGGCCACTTCTCCCTATCCACACACTCCTTTACTGCTTCAATCCCTCCCGCTCTACAAGAGTAGTGCAACAACATAAGCCTTTACAAATATGAGCTTGACCAGCATCTCGCCCCCGAGGAGATGAAGAGCACATCTGTTTCAGTTTATTCACCACTTACCAGGACAGGTCACTTACTCTTGGAACATATCGTCTACGAGGTCTTTCTCTTGTATTTCTGTCTCATTAGTTCACTGAGACACCGATACTCAACATTCTTTTCTAATTGCACTTTTACATTACGTTGCAATTATTAACTTCCAGTTGCTGTGTGTTTTCCAGGTGTTGTCTGTCGTTGTTAATCTATATACTAAATCTGAATCTATCTGTATATCTATGGATCGATCTATTTCAAGTTTGGAAGGGGTTACTGCACCGTACTGTGCTGGTTGTCGCAAGATGAACATTAGCAAGCGGTAGCTAGAATTCTTATCGCCTTTATCCCTCCACAGTGCTAGCATTACAGAAAAAATGCCAACCGGATTTGTAGTGCACGTCGATGACTGTTTCGCTTTCCAACATAAACTACGCATGTACTATTAGAAACATGAACTAGTATTACAACTACCTTGATTCCATCATCCCGAGATCTTCCTTCCTAATGATTCATTATTGACACAATTAAACAAATCATTATATATGTAAGAAAATTAATTACTAAATAAATGATCAGAAGATATAATTTATCAATAAGGAAGAATATTATCTTGGTGGGTATGTTTATTGGTAGGTAACTCAGATTTTTAATCCAAACTTGTAGCATTACAGCATACGTATTATAACTAAGCAACATTTACAGTTAAAAATATATAAATACCCTAGTATCTGCTGATTCAACAAGATGAACAAAACCTCACCTTTCGTTGAAGCATCTCGTCTTCATGCTCTCCCATACCTCACTGAGGCATTAACACAGCAATGTTTGGTGTTACAAGTTTTGTTCCACTACGTACTGATAAGTGTGGAGCGGAGAAGGGCGAGTGAGAACACACACACACACACACACACACACACACACACACACACACACACACACACACACACACACACACACACACACACACACACACACACACACACACACACTTTGTACACTTATAAAGCAAGATACATAGTGATAATAGCCTCTGAAGTGAAAACTCTTCAAAACAATTATTCCGACAGACCTAAATGAGCACTGAAGCTTCACTTAACAGACTCAACCCTGAAATAGCCCAGTACAAGCAACGCATCGTCTAGTGTCAACACTCAGTGCAGACCACCACAGCCTCTTACTGAAGCGACACTTGGAGAGCAGCACTCAGCCAGCAAAGCGTATAGCAAGTCAGGCTAACGCGAGTGAAGCACATACCGACTCATGAACACAGGGCCTCGGGTGGGGCAATAGCAGGGTGCCAGGCGTTAGATGGAGCTAATAGAGGGTTTAGACAGTCGGCGACAACAGTAAACACTTTTCCTTCCTGTGCAGGCAAATTGTATGAGGCCTGATTTCGAGAATAACATCCGATTTTGCAATGAGAAAAATCTTTTGAAGGCGAGTTACTGGTCTCGGGTCCTCGATGCCCCGAAGCAACACGTTTGTCACCAGCGTACCAGCGGTTCACTCACTGGACGGAGGAGGAGGAAGGTCGTGGCAGCTTAGAAATGCTTCTTATCCCAAACATTCTTACGTAGGCATAACAGACGAGTGTGTGGAGGACAAAAGCAGGAATAGGAAGTGAGTGAGCCAGAATGTTCATTTTACCAAGCAGAGGCAGGTGGTGTAGACATTGTATATATCACTATGTCATCTCGAATACTTGTAACACCCTCCTCCTCCTCCTCTTCCTTCTTCTTCTTCTTCTTCTTCTTCTTCTTCTTCTTCTTCTTCTTCGTCTCCTCCTCCTCCTCCTTTATCATATTCCCCTACATGTGTAGTTCACTCCCACCGCCCGTTCTGCTCTCCCACCGGCATAGCCTTGAGCTTCACCACGTCCACCTGACGCACCCTCGGCGGGATGCTGCTGCACACCTGTACTCACATCACCTGTAGGGCGTCACACAGGTCACTCTGGGGCTTATCACCTGCCTTGTAACAGTCACTACCAGTCAGGCACAACGTAAGTCACTCGTCATTACCAGTCAGTCAGGCACATCGTAAGTCTCGTCATTACTAGTGAATGAGATACACCATAAGTCACTCAGTTACCACCAGTCAGACGTCATATAAGTCACTCAGTCGTCACAAGTCAGGCGTATATCATGTAAGTCACTCAGTCGTCACCAGTCAGACGTCATTTAAGTCACAGTCACTACCAGTTCTGCACAACACAAATCATTCAGTCACCACCAATCAGTCAGGCACAACGTAACTCACTCAGTCACCACCAATCAGTCAGGCACAACGTAACTCACTCAGTCACCACCAATCAGTCAGGCACAACGTAACTCACTTAGTCACCACCAATCAGTCAGGCACAACGTAACTCACTCAGTCACCACCAATCAGTCAGGCACAACGTAACTCACTCAGTCACCACCAATCAGTTAGGCACAACGTAACTCACTCAGTCACCGCCAATCAGTCAGGCACAACGTAACTCACTCAGTCACCACCAATCAGTCAGGCACAACGTAACTCACTCAGTCACCGCCAATCAGTCAGGCACAACGTAACTCACTCAGTCACCACCAATCAGTCAGGCACAACGTAACTCACTCAGTCACCACCAGTCGGGCGTCAGGTAAGTCAGTCACTCATAGCAGCCGAAACCAAGCATTTCCAGCCTGTAATGGCGACAACGGGCGGTTAGGGCGGCTGGTGACGGCGGGGAGGCGGGGAGGCGGAGGGCGGCTGCTGGTGCCTATTGTGCTGCCTATCGGTGGGTCAGCCTCGTGTTGTCAGT
>JAXIVD010000372.1:0-57500 GCA_036785275.1 Cancer borealis
ATATGAATAATTCAGAAAATATATGGTGTATATGGCAGGCCAATGATGTGGAATGTACACTATAATATTCCCTACAACATATCGGTAAATGAAGACAATCTGATAATATTAAGAGGTCAAATTAAATTATAGAACATCGTCTCAAAATAGTGTACATATTGTACAAATCAAGTATATTTTTTTCCATAGTTAATTTTTTAACACAAAACTCATTTTGTCATTATAGCTCGAGAACCATAAGGTATACGTACAATGACTACGAATAGACAAAGAGTGAATAGGAATCCAACTTTCTGTTGCAACATTTAAAAATGAAATTACTCTTTATATAATTAAGGAAATTTTTTTTTTTCATAACCTGTGAGTAAAATAAAAAAAATAATTACACTAGCTGATACGCCTTTTAAAATTATTTAAATTATTATAGGTGCATTTTTTCCTGTCAAACTAATCGTTAAGGTTTTTTCCTTATAACTCGAAAACTATGAAATTGACGTAAAATGATTAGGAGTAATTAGGGAAGTTAAATGAAACAAGCTTTCTTTTCATTCTATTGAAAATGAAACTCAATGATAAATGACCATCGAAAAATTTTTTCTTAACTATTAGCGTTATTCAAAATCAGACTACACCAGCTGAAAGGCCTTTTGAAGGTGAGAAAATAACTATTTAACATAATTTTTGTCAAACTAGTATTTAACATTTCGTTTTGTAAAAAACGAAAACTATGGAGTTTAAGTCAAAAAATCTGCAAATAATTAAAATAAGAAAATAATTTTTTTTTTTTTTTGGACCATCAGAACATGTAAACAGTTTATAAATAATGAAAACATTAAAAAAAAAAAAGTTTTTGGCGTAAATTTAGATTAAATTACATGATTTGATAGAACTTTTAAAATTACATCAATTAGCATAAGTGCATTTTTTCTGTACGACTAATATTTACGCGATAAAAGACAAGTTAACTACGTTGATAATTTGAGGGGTGGTAGGATACCCCACCACCCCTCAAACTCACGTTACGTAACAGTCAACCGCCAATTAGCCTGTTCGCAGTGAGCATTTTGATACCAGACAGCGCCAGATTTTGTAATTTTTGCCGGAAAATAAATACTTTTTGGGGCAAGTTTTACAAGCTTACACAGGTGTATTATTGCACATTAATGCGTCTGAAATTTAAGTCTATTAAGCTCATGATGTCCGACGGCATACAACATCGTTTAAGCCTCTATTCATAATTTCATATGATATTCTTAAGACAGCTTATATTTGTATCAAGGCAAGCAATTTGTCATTTTCTTACTAATCTCAATGGGCATATACCGATACATACTTTCATTTGAATGTACCAAACAATAGGCAAATCCATGTAATGTATAGAAAATATAATTTTGTGTCGCAGACTTAATTTTTTCCAGTACGACAACTACATCCTCGGCTACTGGCAGCAAACCACAACAAACACTAGCAGGCTACTCAGAGCAACTCCTAAAGGCATTGTCAGCTGCAAATGCTGTGGCAAGGGTTTATTAGAAGTAAAATGTCTCCATAGTGATAAATACCAGTCTTTTTAACGGCGCTTAGTATACTATATCGTACGTCTGGCAGCGGTGCTGTTTTTGTTTTCTTCACTGATCACCTTCGTATATAAGACGTGACAGTGATTTCCAATATTTTTTAACACACTCAGATAAAATGTATAAGCCGAAATCAACATCCTTTTATTTTTACTGCTCATACATACTGAAAAAATAATAATTACCTAATTGTAGCTTTATCTTATAATACAATTAACAAAGCCTTATCATGCACCAGTAAGTAAGAAATAATAACATTAAGGTTATGTTTTTAATTTTAAATACACATGTGCAGTAATTCATGTCGTATTTTTTCTGCAGATCGGCTTCTAAATTAACTAAGTCACCCCTTTGCCCCGGAGAAGCGGAGAAAATTAAAAATTCTAGCGCTGATAGGTGTCTACGACCCTAGCTGCGAACAGGCTAATTGTTCGCGCTCTCTCTCTCTCTCTCTCTCTCTCTCTCTCTCTCCTCTCTCTCTCTCTCTCTCTCTCTCTCTCTCTCTCTCTCTCTCTCTCTCTCTCTCTCTCTCTCTCTCTCTCTGATAGATATATATTAAATGAGAAAGAAAATAGATCATGTTTTTTTTTTTTTTTTTTTTTTTGTGTGTGTGTGTGTGTGTGTGTATATATATGTCTGTCTATCTGTATGTCTGTTTGTCTGTCTGTCAGACAGACAGACAGACATAGACAGACACACACACAAAAAAAAAAAAACATGATCTATTTTCTTTCTCATTTAATATATATCTATCAGAGAGAGAGAGAGAGAGAGAGAGAGAGAGAGAGAGAGAGAGAGAGAGAGAGAGAGAGAGAGAGAGAGAGAGAGAGAGAGAGAGAGGGAGAGAGAGAGAGAGAGAGACAGAGAGAGAGAGAGAGAGAGAGAGAGAGAGAGAGAGAGAGAGAGAGAGAGAGAGAGAGAGAGAGAGAGAGAGAGAGAGAGAGAGAGAGAAGAGAGAGAGAGAGAGAGAGAGAGAGAGAGAGAGAGAGAGAGACAGAGAGAGAGAGAGAGAGAGAGAGAGAGAGAGAGAGAGAGAGAGAGAGAGAGAGAGAGAGAGAGAGAGAGAAAGAGAGATATATATATATATATATATATATATATATATATATATATATATATATATATATATATATATATATATATATATATATAACCGTTATTACGTAACCCCACACCCCACCCAACCATAAACATTAATTTTTGTCTTTTGTCGTGTAAATATTAGTCGTACAGAAAAAATGCACTAATACTAAATGATGTGATTTTAAAAGTTCTATCTATTCATGTAATTTAATCTAAATATACGCCAAAAAGTTTGTAAGAAAAATGTATTTTTCAGTATTTATAAACCGGTTACGTGTTTTGATGGTTGAAAACATAAAAAACATAATTTAGTTGAGAAACAAAGTCTACAAACATTAGTTATCTATATGTCTGTACACAGTTTCACAAACTCAGTCACACACACATACACAGACATACAGACCGACAGATAGACACACACACACACACACACACACACACACACACACACACACACACACACACACACACACACACACACATATAATATCTATTTCCATTCCTATCTAATATCTATCTATCTATCTATCTATCTTTAAGATATCTATATATCTATCTTTAAGATAGATATATAGATATTAGATAGGAAAGGAAATAGATATTATGTTTGTGTGTGTGTGTGTGTGTGTGTGTGTCTGTCTGTCGGTCTGTCTGTCTGTGTATGTGTATGTGACCAAGTTTGTGAAAGTGTGTACACTGTACAGACATGTAGATAACTAATTTTTATAGACTTTGTTTTTCAACTAAATTATGTTTTTTATGTTTTCAACCCTCAAAACACGTAACCGGTATATAAATAATGAAAAAAAAAAGAAAATGAAGACTTGAGAAGCATTGTATTTGATTTAACTTTAACTATATCTTATGTTTTAATTTTAACTTTATCTTTAATAATGTTTATGGGTATTATTATTAAGTCAGAGAAATTCCTCTCAGTTTGAATACACTGCATGTCTGAAACTGTGAAACAAGTTGTTTAGGTGGATTGTGTATAAATTCATTAATGTTTTCTATGATTGGTATTAATTAAGGTAATTTTTTTAAGGCTTTTTAACCTTTTAATTAAATAACAGGTACATTTGATTTAGTCTATGATTTGATATAAATTTGGTTTAAATTAAAATAAATGAACAAACGTTTTTTTAAAGATTTTTCACCTTTCCTTAATTCAGTAGGTTTTGAAAGCTAACTAGCTAAGTTATCCTAAGAAATTCTTTCTAAATTATAAAGACTATAAACAGAATATGGGGAACTAAAATAAAATATTTGAGAGCCGTTTGGGAGCCGGAAGAGCCGGCTCTTTGGAGTGAACAAGAACGAAAGACTCGGTTCTCGGAAAAGAGCCGGAACGCCCATCACTAATTAGTACTTCTAGAATTGCGCGGGAACCAATGTAAACAAACGTGACGGTGGTGGTGGTGGTTAATGGTTATGTACCGTCTTGACGTTGTGGTGAAACAATATTCATGAATAAATAATATGTTAATTTATATATAATAATAATAATAATAGTAGTAGTAGTAGTAGTAGTAGTAGTAGTAGTAGTAGTAGTAGTAGTAGTAGCCTAGTAGTAATAGTAGTAATAATAATAATAATAATAATAATAATAATAATAATAATAATAATAATAATGATAATAATAATAATAATAATAATAATAATAATAATAGTAATAGTAGTAGTAGTAGTAGTAGTAGTAGGAATAGTAGTAATAGTAGTAATAATAATAATAATAATAATAATAATAATAATAGTAGTAGTAGTAATAATAGTAGTAGGATGAGGATGAAGAGGAGGAGGAGGAGGGGGAGGAAGAGGAGGAGGAGGAAGAGGAAGAGGAGGAGGAGGAGGAGGAGGAGGAGGAGGAGGAGGAGGAGGAGGAGAAGGAGGAAGAGGAAGAGGAAGAGGAGAAGGAGGAGGAGGAGGAGGAGGAGGAACACATAGGAACACATAGGAATTACTGCTTACTGCTTACTGCTGAATTTATTTATAATTATCATGCATTTCTCTCTCTGGTTGAGGGAGTTTCTCTCTCTGGCAGGGTGTACGGCGCAGACCTAGCACACCCTGAATATACGCCCCTGATATAGGTATATTTGATACTTTTTTCTTTTTTATTTTTTCAGTTATTTTACCTCCCAACCCACGTCCAAGTCTAACATCCTGTATGTGTTGTAAATATTTCATTTTTTCATAAAGAATGTCTATGCATCTTAAGGGAAAGTCATATAGATATATTTGATTTTTTTTTTTTTTTTTTTTTTAAATGTTCTATATTACCTCCCAACCCACGTCCAAGTCTAACACCATGTGTATGTTGCAAAAGTGAATGCATACTACTGGTAATGGATCTGTCTATATCATTCTCACAACCCCTGATCAGATGCAAAATAAACATCAATATAATTACAATAAACAATGTTTCTGATGCGTGAATTATCTTGCACTAATTTATATAAGTTTATTAAAGATAATACAATGACTTTTAATAGTAAAAAGTTGTATATTACGATTAAAAAAGGAATCTTTTCCTTATTGAGCGAAACAAAGTATTATAAAGTTTAAAACTAACGTATAGAAATTTTGTAGTTTCACTTATGACTGTTCACAATATCTTATATAAGACATTACAAACACTGTGCTATATAAATGGAGGTAATCATAGTCTGTATATTGTCTTAAAGTCTTACTGTATTGATATATTTTCACTATTTTTACAATTATTGACTCAAAGAGATGCATTTTGTGATTCGATAATAGACGGTTAAGATATTAAACAAATATAAAACGCAGCCAATTCAGATAAATTATATACTTGAGAAATAAAGACAATTCACGTAATCAAATTTAAATTAAAGGCAATATCATAAATAATCACACATATAACTACTCGTAAAGATTATCTAAAATAAGAATAATTCATGAGAAATTAATGACAAAAGATAAATTTCTGACGAAAGATGACAACAAAAAGTGCTTCCCCCACCTAACCCCCCATTAATACCCCCCATCCCCCCTCTAACCCCCCTACCCCCATCTCACCCCCCCACTATAGCCACTCCTCCCCGTCACCCCTCCTTCCCTCCCTCTCCTCAAAACTTTAACTGAAAATTTTGTTTTACGAATATTTCTTGTATTACGCTTTGAACTTTGATTTAATGAATTGAAACATGTACAACCTAACTATACGCAACTTTTCAAACAGATTTGACAGAGAATAAATTGGTATTAAGCGAGAAATAGGCTTAAAACTGACGAAGAGACGATTTTCAGGAACTTATTTTGCCTCCTGTGAGTTTATAAATGATTATATCCATGAAGTTATATGTTTTTTCGAAGTTTCTTGATGGTATCTATCTATGTATATGCTTAAAAGTGGTGTGCAAGGTTTAATAAACAAAATAGATTTAGTTAAGTTACCCCCCAAAACAAAAAAATAAAAACCCTCGTAGACCACTTTCAAGCATACCATTAGATAGATGGCATCAAAAAACTTCGAAAAATCATTAAACATCATGACAATGGCGTCTAAGCTCACAGGAAGGAAGCCCTTGTCACAACCTTGCCCTACGCGGCTGTGTCTACCGCCTGTCCAGCACCGCCACTGTGTGTTAGTGTTACTTGAGAGTGGTGTTCAATGTGGTGTTAAGTAAAGCTGAAATAGACCGTGTGTGCTGACAATGTGTGGATGGATGTGTGTTGTAGGATGCGTGCGTGCGTGTGTGTGTGCGTGTGTGTGTGCGTGCGTGCGTGCGTGCGTGTGTGCGTGCGTGCGTGTGTGTGTGCGTGCGATATAAGTGTGTTTGTTTAGTGTTTTTGTTGTTGATGAGGAATCTGGACTCAGTTTTATCATTACTGTCACGGAAATGCATTGTTCAGTTGGGGACCAAAATTTGCTTCCAGAATTGAGGTCGAAATATTCTTTGTCATTTTACTATGAAAATATTACTCCTACAGTGAAAATGTATAGATACAAACTTGTTAAGCTTGATGACCTCTATCTAAATATCTTATCAGATATAAAATATATTAAAATGTTTAAGAAAAAAATAATGTTTTGTGTAAAATTTGTGAAAAACACAAATGTGTCATTGTTTCAATAACCAATAGTCCGATTTAATTTATGTAAAGCTCATAAGAATGGACGTCTCAAGTTCTATCTTTACTATTCTATACTATTATTACGTAAACTTCATACTTTTCGAGTTATTAAAAAAAACGTAATTTCGTGAAAAAAAATTCAAGGCTGACTGACGACACCTTGGAAATTTCACGAAAATTTTGCCATCTCAGATTCTCATGAAAATTGTTCCCATGATGTTTTGGGTCACGATGAACACGAATCTGGACTTATTTTCATCATTACTGTAATATCACACTGTATTTCAGCCTTGATTACATAATAACATGAAGGAAATAACCATTATTGAACTTGACTGCCTGATGCTGGTCTCATAGCAGGAAAATACATAGAGGTGACCTAACCTAAATCGATGCATGTATGTATGTTTGTATGCATATATATGTGTATGTGTATGTATGTATGTATGTGCGTAGATTTTCATTACTGAAAAGAGAGTGCGAGTGTGTGTGTGTGTGTGTGTGTGTGTGTCTATAAAAGTTAGTTAGTTAGTTCATTAATTATTACTACTTCTTATTTTGACGAAAATTTCTCAGGAATTAAATGTCAATTTTTTGTTTACTTTCTTATTAAAGGTTTATTTCTATATTTTTTTGGGTGATTATATATGAAAAAAAATAGAAATGGTTTGTCATTGAGTTCAGTTTTGTTAATATGTTCATGTTTTAGTTAAATTTTATGTTCGGAAAAAATTTGTTTTAACCCAGCAGTCTCTCGTCATCTGTTTTGGTCGGCTGCTGAAATATTCCCAAACATTGTTATTTTCGTTAATTACTCTTAATTAACGCTGATTGGCGGCGTGAGGAGGTGAGGCGAGGTAATTATAATCATCAGGCAGCCATTACAGTACGTAAGAAGGGGTCATTAACGGTAATTAAGGGAGAAATAACGGTTTAATAGACCTAACCGGAATAACGGGGAATTAGTTCTTGTTTAAGTTTAGGTGGTATTCACCACGGTCAACCTGGGGGTCCGCCGCTTCCACACTTCTTCATATACTGGTATTAGTATTATTGTTATTATTCTGTTTTTATGGTTATTTTTTAATTTATTTATTAATTTTTGTTAGTAAGTTAGTGAATCAATGAAAATATACATAGATGCATGTATATTATCTCTCTCTCTCTCTCTTCTCTGTCCCCATATAGATGCTATTGTCATCACTGACATTGTACCGATTAAACAAAACCTGATTCGTGCCAAAATTCTAAGGGCCGATTTCACAGTCGTCTGGTAACGCGCTTAACAACACGCCTTACCAATCTGGTAAGCGGCCTTACCAATACCTCGATCCGATTTCACAGTCGTTGTTTTGTTGGTATCGGCAATCCCCAACCTGGTGTCGAGCAAAAACTCTGATTCGGTAATGTTGGTATGCCGGAGCAGCGGGAAATGTAAACATTGCATCAGCTGAGTGGAAGACACTCAAGACAGGCGACAAAATAAAAATGAGCACTCCACGAGAGAAGGCAACACCACTCACTTACGAGAACAAGATTACTCTTGTGGGCCTCATTAGAGAAAATGAGGCAGTGCTGTGGTTACTCTGTGTGGCAAAGTTGTTGAATATATTGATGCAACAAAACACTAAACACACACACATTTTTTTTTTCAAGGGCAATTAAATTTTTTTATTTTGTTTGTAACAAAGGAAGCATTACATGTACTATTAAGTTTTATTTCATTTATTGATTTATTTAGTTGTAATTGTTATTTGAACACTATGAAGGCATTGAATTTAATATTTATTTGTTAAGACAAAGATGTATTTATATTTTAAATGGAAATATTTATTTTATTAGTAAAAGAGAAAGAATATATATATATATATATATATATATATATATATATATATATATACATATATATATATATATATATATATATATATATATATATATATATATATATATATATATATATTATATTTGAAATATGGTTAAGTCAAAACATATTTATTTTATATAATTTGTTTCTTTACTTTCCTAACTTTACTTGAGTGTGCAGTTTCATTATGGAATATATATATATATATATATATATATATATATATATATATATATATATATATATATATATATATATATATATATATATATGTATATATATGTTATATCTGAGTAGTGCTAAAGTCTCAAAATTATAAACATATGGAGAGGTAAGTCCAGAGATCAATTTCCACGGATCCTCCATATTCACCGTCAACTCTCGAGTGCTTTCAAATGTACATAGGTAACTTTGATTGCAACTTTGGTCTAGTGGAGCATCAAGGGATAGCATGGGACAGGGCAGCTTTATATATAGCTTTATATACAACATAAAAAAAAATATTATGGTGTACAGAAAGACAAAATTAGAACCAAGTTTCCACCACAGCATTTCTCACTTGTGTGTCACAACCTGCATTGACAACTTCATCATTACCTTCATCATTATCATCATTTTTAAGGAACTTAACTTACAGTACAAAAATAATATTAACCTTGCAGTGTCAAATTATGAATGTTCTCTTGTCTCAAGTGGTGACTCCAAGCGCCTTCATGGATATTTGCGACATAAGAAAGTAGAGCGTCCCACTGTGGGTCCACTCTTAGTTGATGGGTCATGGATTGATGATTGTAAAGCAATGTCTGATTGTCTGGCTGATAGCTTCTCCTCTGTGTTTGTCTCTGGTGTTCTACCTCATCCCCAGCCTCATCAAGTCTCTGGCAATCAGTTTGTATTCCAAGAATTCACTGTCAATGACGTCTTGAAAACTTTGAACAAATGAAACCTTTCACCCAGTAGTGGACCAGATGGTGTTCCACTAGCATTGTGTTTAGGAAGTGTGCTACAGTCTTGTGTTACCCTTTGTTTCTCATATTTAAGAATAGTATTACTTCTATGAAGGCTCCCTCTATTTGGAAGACAGCCAATGTTATGCCGCTATTCAAAGGTGGTATTCATTCAAATCCGACTAACTACCGGCCCATCAGTTTGACCTCAATTTGATCCAAAACTCTTGAGAGAATAATTGCATCTCAACTTTATGAATATCTTGGTGGTCACAATTTGCTCTCTCCTTTTCAATTTGGTTTTGGTGCAGGTCTGTCTGTCTCAGATCAACTACTCTTAGCTTATGAGTATGTAAGTCAAAATGTAGACTGTGGCTGGGCAGTGGATGTACTTTATTTTGACTATAGAAAAGCATTTGACCTAGTGAATCATAGAGTCCTGTTGACAAAATGATCTTCTATTGGCATCTCCAATCCTGTGCTTGGTTGGTTGAGTGACTTTCTGTGTGCTGGTACCATGAAAGTAGTTGTGCATAACTCCTCCAGTCACAGTGTCAGCGTCTCTAGTGGTGTACCTCAGGGCTCTGTTATCGCTCCTTTACTTGTCTTAATTTATATTAACCATGTAACATCTGGCCTTACCAGTAAATTTGTGTTGTTTGCAGATGATTTGAAATTATATCTTGCTTTACCTTCTGACAAATCTAGTGGCTCTGGTGAAAGTTTTCTTTTACAAAATGATGTCAGTGTGTTGCAGTGAAGAAGTGAGTCCCGGGGCCTCTCCTTCTCTGTCAATAAGTGTGCCCGTATCCACTTCTCTAGACCCAGTGTAGATCCTGTCTATGGTTATTTCATAGGTGATAACCCCATTCCCAACAAACAGTCTTTTAGGGACCTCGGCATCTTAGTCGACTCCTCCTTAAAATTCCACCTGCATATCATTGAAGTATGTGGTAAGGGTAATGGAGTTGATAATTCTATCCTTAGAGGTACTGTCTGCAGGTCTCCGGAGTTTATGCTTCAGGTTTTCATTACTCACATCCGTCCTATTATTGAGTTTGGTAGTGTGTTGTGGAATACTGGTTATGTGGGGGATTTGCATATGCTGGAATCAGTTCAGAGAAGATGGACAAAGAAAATGGTTGGTTATGCGGGCTTTCCTTACTCAGTTAGGCTGTCCACGTTGAATTTATTTTCCATCAAAGGCAGATTACTTGGTGCTGATTTGATCTTAGTTTGGAAGATCATGACCGGACTGTGTCCTTGTTTATGTGATATGTTTGAGAGAGTGACTCATGGTTGTACAAGAGGTCATAGTAAAATCATATTTATGCCCTGTCATTCAACCGAAGTTAGATCGCGCTTCTTCTCAGTAAGAGTCATTGATCTCTGGAATTCTCTCCCTGAAGAAGTGGTTTCAGCACAATCTGTCCAGGCCTTTAAACGTCTCCTTGCACATTGTCTTGGTCCTCGTCTCTATGAGTTTTGTTAGATATTTTCCATGGTAGTTTTGTGCTGCATCTAACATTAGCCAACCACTTCGTTGTTTGTCCTGTACTCCTCAAGACCTTCTGGTTGGATGATGCAGCAGAGACTGATGAGGGATGCAAGACCCTCATCATGGTACATCAGGGTATAAGACGTTAATTACCAATCCTAGTTTAATATGAAGTGGGGATAATAAGACTTTGTTGGAAGCTACTAGAGGCTGTCTGAGAACATTTAACATTCCTGGCTAAAGGCAACACTGCTTTGAGACTTGGTGTTGAGCTATCCATGAACAGTCGTCATTCTTCAGAAGTAGAGTCTGTACGTTAGACAATGTACACACACAGCAAAATGTATCTGGAGAATTTTTACATCTCCTTCAACTAGTTATTAATTGTGTTTTGAAGCTTGATGTAATTATGTAGACTCCTTAATTACATCAAACTTCATTAATTACGTCATTAATTCACTTTTTGACATAAACACTGTCAATAATCTTTTTTCTATGTCAAATTTCAGTTTATTTTTTACCTAAACACTTTTTGTACACACACACACACACACACACACACACACACACACACACACACACACACACACACACACACACACACACGAGGAAGAGAGAAAGCAATTAAAGGATTTAGTCATAGAGGCAAAACAAAAAAACGAGGTTAACGAAGAAATATATCAGGAAGTAAGAAAAATATGTTATACCAATGTTAATGGACTGATGTCAAAAAGGGCAGAGGTTGATGAGTATCTTGAAAGAGCAAAGCCTGATGTGTTAATATTATGCAAAACTAAGTGGAAAGATGAGTGGCCATTACCAGATATTGGAAAAAATAAGTATGAGGTATGGATGAAAAACAGAGATGGTAAAGAAGGTGGTGGAGTGATGATATTGACGGAAAAAGGTGTCAAAGTGGAAAGAGTGGAAATAAGCAAGAATAAGTCAGAGGTCATAAGGGTTGTTGTAAATAATAGTAAGGGAAAATTAACGACATATGTGGGGGTTTACGTACCGCCCCTGACAAATGCTTGGTCAAGAGATGATCATGAGAGAATGTTGGAGGATACAATAAGTGAGATGGACAGGATAGTATCACAAGAAAAGAACGTACTTGTGGTGGGAGACTTTAATTGCAAGGAAATCAATTGGGAAGACAAGACTTTTCAAGGAGGAGAAAATTCATGGAGTAGTAAACTCGTAAATTGGACTGAGGAAAACCTAATGATTCAATGGATTGACTGCGAAACGAGATTCAGGGAAGGGAAAAAGGCATCAAGATTGGATTTGCTGTTTACCAGTGATGCAGAAGCTATAGGAACAATAAATTATGAATGCCCTGTAGGCAAAAGTGATCGTGTGCTAATTGAAGTAGGTCTCAGTATAGAATCTTTGAGGACAAATGAGGAGTACAAAGTGGAAAGATATAGATATTACAAAGCAAACTTCGTAGAAATGAGGAAATACTTTGAAAGTTTAAATTGGAGTTGTTTTGAGGAAGCAGATAATGTACAGGTGAAATGGGATGAGTTTGTCAAGATATACAATATTGCAGTGGACAGGTTTGTTCCAAGAGGGAGAATAAATTTGAAAAAGGGTAAAGAATGGTACAATGTTAAGTGTGACAGGGCTAGAAAGTGCAAGGTGAGTGAATGGAATAGATGGAGGAAAATAGAGACGAAAACTGCATGGAGACGTTATGTGGAAGCTAGAAATGAATGTGTAAGGATTTTGAGGACAGAAAAACAAAATTATGAGAAAAAATGTAGGAGTGACTCAAGATTATTTTATAGACATATTAACGGAAAAATGAAGAAAAGTGAAGGTATAACTGGATTGAAGGTTGATGGAAGAAAATATGACGAGGTACAAGAAATGGCGGAGGTGATGAATGAAAGGTTTCAAACAGTATTTACCGAAGAGAGCGACTTTGACTTGACAGATGAGGAGTTGACCGGAAACCAGTTGAGAGGAATAGAAGTAAGTCAGGAGGAAGTTATGAAATTGATGGAAAATTTGGATGTAAATAAGGCGGCTGGTCCAGATGGAATTTCAAATTGGATTCTGAAAGAATGTAGTAATGAGTTGGTGGATAAAGTTTATAGCCTGGTGAGGTTGTCGTTGATGAAGGGAAAAGTGCCAAAGGATTGGAAAAGAGCAAATATTGTACCAATTTACAAGGGTGGAAGTCGAGAGGATCCACTGAATTATAGACCAGTGTCCTTGACGAGTGTAGTAGGAAAAATATGTGAGATGATTATTAAGAATACTTGGATGGAATATCTGGAGAGAAATGATGTGTTGACAACATGCCAGTTCGGATTCAGGAGAGGGAGGTCATGTTCCTCAAATTTGTTGTCTTTTTATTCAAGGGTCATAGATGTTGTACAAGAGAGAGATGGTTGGATGGATGGGGCCTACCTGGATTTGAAGAAGGCCTTTGACAAGGTACCACATAGGAGACTGTTATGGAAGATAGGGAGGTATGGAGGAATTGGAGGACGATTGTTGGAATGGATGAAGGATTATCTTCATGAGAGGGAAATGAGAACGGTAATAAGGAATAATAATTCTTCCTGGTTGAAAGTTACTAGTGGAGTACCCCAAGGGTCAGTGCTGGGACCGATCATGTTTGGTATATACGTAAATGACATGGTTGAAGGAGTCGACAGTCTTATCAACTTGTTTGCCGATGACGCCAAATTGGTGAGGAAAGTGCAGAATGTGAGAGATTGTGAGAAATTACAAGAGGACCTTGATAAGATTGGTAGATGGAGTGAAAAGTGGCAAATGGAATTCAATTTAAATAAGTGCAAAGTCATGGAATTTGACAAAAGCAAAAGGAGAGTGAACTATAATTACAAAATGAAAAATGTTAGTTTGAAAAAGTCGAAGGAGGAGGTGGATTTGGGGGTGACTATTACGCGGAGTTTAATCCCGGATAGACATATAGATAAAATTACAGGAGAAGTGAGTAGTCTGCTAAGGAGAATCAAAATGGCTTTTTCGTACTTGGATGCCGATATGATGAGAAAACTGATTACCGCTATGATTAAACCGAGATTGGAGTATGCGGCGATTGTATGGTCCCCTCACACAAAGAAAAATATTAGAAAATTGGAGAGGGTGCAAAGGGCAGCCACCAAGATGGTACCGGAATTGAGAGAGTTCACATATGAAGAAAGATTGAGGAAACTGGAACTTCCTACACTTGAGAGTAGGAGAGAGAGAGGGGACTTGATAGGAGTTTATAAAATGGTGAACAACCTGG
The DNA here is from genome assembly GCA_036785275.1 of Cancer borealis. Taxonomy (NCBI): domain Eukaryota; kingdom Metazoa; phylum Arthropoda; class Malacostraca; order Decapoda; family Cancridae; genus Cancer; species Cancer borealis. The sequence continues at coordinate 14,345 of JAXIVD010000372.1, forward strand.
ATAGAATTGATGGAGAGTTGTTAAATCTGGAGGCCAGAAGTACAAGGGGACATGCAAAGAGGCTGAAGAAGGAGCGTTGTATCAGGGACATCAAGAAGTACAGTTTTCCGCACAGAGTGGTCAACACCTGGAATGAATTAAGTGGAGATATTGTAAACGCCACCAGTGTACACAGCTTTAAAGCCAAGTTGGATAAAGTAAGATATAAAGACGGGACAATATGAGATTACTCCCCTCCCGTAAACCACAACTAGGTAAATATAACTAGGTAAACACAACTAGGTAAATACACACACACACACACCTTCCTTCTTTTTTTATTTTATTTATTTCAATTTTATTTATTTATATATATTTTTTTTTTTATTTGGTTTAAATAAAAAGAATAATTTATATTATTTATTTTAGGAAGAAGAAGAAGAGGAGGAGGAGGAGGAGGAAAAAGAAGAAGAGGAAGAAGAAGAAGAAGACGAGGAAGAAGGAATTATTATTATTATTTTATTATTATTATGATTATTATTATTATTATATTTCTTTTTCATCATTAATTCTTCCTTCCATCCTTCCTTCCTTCCATCCATCCTTCCATCCTTCCTTCCTTCCATCCATCCTTCCATCCATCCTTCCATCCATCCTTCCATCCATCCATCCATCCATCCTTCCATCCTTCCTTCACTGTCATTGTTTCCCGGGAGCCAAATTAGTTCATATAATCAATTCAAACAAAAACAGGTTCGCTAACTCAACGGGGAACACTATTCATTATCCACGCTGGAACAAACCAGATCAGAGGCTCTTCTAGCTAAATAAGGAAGTATAAGGAAGTATACAGTGAAGTCCAGTAACATTATCATTTCTGGTATTCTCTCAAGGATAAACGCAGCAAGTGGTTTTTATGACAAGGCTCCTAGTACTAACAGGTGCCTGGCTAAAAGTAAACGCGCGTAAAATAACAATCGGTCTCATTTATTGACCTCCAGCACAGTATAATATTTGGTGATCTTAATTTACCTGTCACTAAATGGGGATGTCCTCTTACTTAACACTCCGGACACGACCTCTACGTAAACCTACTAGAAAGGTCTTTTCACCAGCACGTCCAACACCCGACTCGAGGAAATAATATTTTAGACATCATTCTTTCAACCGAACAAAGCCTCGTCAACAACGATCTCACCCAGAATATTAAAGGAGGCCAAGGATGAGCTCGTTAAGTCCATCGAGACTGGAAATTGGCAAACGTCACTCCAATCTTTAAAAAGGTAATAATTATAACCCAGGTAATTATCAGCTAATTAGTTTAACATCATTAGTAAGCAGACTGATGGAAGCGATCTTTAGAGACAGCACGCACACATACACACACACACACAGACAGACACCTTCCTATACACACACACACTCCCTACTTTTGGTCCTAAAGAACATTTGATAGCTTCTATATTAATGTAATGTAACCTAACCTAACCAAACCTAACCTAACCTAACCAAACCTTAATCTACATTGACGAGAAACAACCTTGTTCAAACCAAATTGAACTATTTTTCGAAGAGGTCTCACAGAAAACATTGAATATCTCACTAACTAACAATTTGCGACAAATGTAATGAAGTCAACCTTCTCAAAATACATCAGGTAATGCAAAAATATAACAATGAATTCTCTAGAGTGTAAAATAATACCTAAGCTGTTATTATAGGGCCTATAATGATAATTGCACTAAATGGCAGAAAGTGTGAGACTGACTTAGGTGGCCATCTAGAGAATAAGCTTTAGCATAGGACAGGTGTAAAAACTGCCACCGTCAAATAATCTGGAATAATACCATATTTTAAAATCACCCACCTGTTGCTAGATAGCGGAGTGTCACAGCCTGGCGCATATTTGTGTCTTCCTTTTCTATATGAGGCGTGACCAGGGTTAATAGCTCTTGATACTGCTCTAGATCTAGGCGTATCCACTGCCTCAAGGTTGCTGAGTCCTCTTCTCTCAGCTCTCTAACCAGTCTGTAGGCGACACTTTCCTCTCTCCTTCTTAACAGCCATTGTCCACTCCAAAGCTTCCTCTTCTTCTGTTGCAGCTGCTTTCTTTATAACGCTAGCAGCAGTACAATTTCTACGTCTGAGTCCGTGTCAGTGGCAGCGTTCATTTTGGAGCACTGAAGCAGGATGAGTGTCTTGACTGTCTTTAAGGTAGGGAATTCTGCCTTTGTTTGGATACAGTTGGTACAGTGCGGTTACATTTACAGGTTCGGGCGTTGCTGAATGATGTCTTGGCGCCGACTCGGTACTTCATCCTGTGACCGCAGCGTCCACGAAAAATTCCAGCGAGACGAGGTCAACAAATTTTGTCCTTAAACACAAACCGAAACACCCAGAAACACACCCTATCCCCTACAGGAGAAGGTTGGGAGGCGGGCTAATACCACGCTGACCCCATATACAACACTGTCCCCAAAGAAGAGTTTTCGGACCCAGTGATTCAAGATTATTTTGCCCACGGACCTTCGGAGAGTTATGTGGACAGTGCTCTGTGGTGCAGTGCTCGGGTTGTGAGGTAAAGGTTGCGAGTTTGATCTTGGGGTGTGGTGAATGCATTGCGGTATTGTTGCCGCAATGATTCACACATTGTGCCGTGCCAGGCTCTGAGGTAACCTTCCCATCACCTTTCTTCAGGGGTCCAATTTGTGTGTGTGTTTTGGCAAATTTCTTGATGTTAGTTACAGCTTGATTTTGTTGAGTTTCTTTTTGCAGTTTATATGATTCTTGCAGACAGACAGACTTGAATGTGTCTCAGTTTTGTCCTTAGTGATCGATGCTTTTCAATATTTAGTGTTCGCTGCAGTCTCCTGTTGAGGGACATTCTTGTCTTCATTAGGACCCTTCTGTCTCTTGGAATGATGTGTTTGTGTGTGTGTTTGTGCGACGCATGGATGGATTTAGGTGGTACATGGCCTCTACACACTTGCTGAAATGTTTCAAGGAAGAATTGTGTCATTGCCTGTCTGTCACCCCACTGTATTGTGCCGAGTTAGGATTGAATCTTTTCACAGTCAATTTAGTCAAGGAAAAAGTCATATTCCTTAACGGTAATGGTGGTAATTATGCTTGGCTGTGGAGGTAATTAACTTAAGTAGTCTGTACTGAATAGCTAATGACTGCTGCATCATTATTAGTGAAGAACAGAGCTAAGATGATGAGGCTCCGGGAATATCATCATTATTATCATTATTATTATTATTATTATTATTATTATTATTATTATTATTATTATTATTATTATTATTTCTCTTACAGGCCGAGTTGACGTCTTTTAGCGGAAAAATGAGACGACAAGCTGGAAAGGGAACGGAACCGAACCGAACGGAACACTTACCTGCAGGAAGAGGAACACACAAGCAACACACCTGTTCTGCCCTGCCAGTAGTAGTAGTATAATAATCTGTACCATACCAGATAACCATTTCACCCACCCAAACCCATCCCCAACACAACCTAACACACCCTATACCCTACAGGAGAAGGTTGGGAGGCGGGCTAATACCATGCTGACCCCATATACAACACTGTCCCCAAAGAAGAGTTTTCGGGCCCAGTGATTCAAGATTATTTTGCCCACGGACCTTCCGAGAGTTATGTATACAGTGCTCGGATTGTGAGCTAAAGGTTGCGAGTTTGATCCAGGCTCATGGTAGCTTTTTATTATTATTATTATTATTTATGTGCCTTTTAATCCTTGTTCCAATACGTATAAAGTCAATAATATGTTGTTTATGTGTTTATTTTGTTTGTCTCCATTGAATATATTGTCGCTACCTTTATCATTATTATTATTATTGTCATTATTAATATTATTGTTTATATTACAGGCTGAGTTGAGATCTTAATACAAGTTTTACAGCCACAAGTTGACCAGAAGATATATTTCCTTCTAAAATCTCTTGTTTAATAATAATACTTAATTGTTTACGTAAATGACATCAAAATTACCTTTGTGTGTCTCCTGTAAAAGTAAGGATGGCATCTTGAAGACTTGTTAGGCTAACACTTATATTTTCAATGCTAATATATTCTGGCTTAAGATTAATATAGATGCAATCACAGTGTATTATTATTATTATTATTATTATTATTATTATTTAGGTGTTAGAACTCTATCTTGTAAAACTATGGCCTAGAGATGCCTTTTAATCCTTCTCTCTGCAACAAGTACAACCTATCTTAATTGTTCCTATGTTGCAATGGACTATATTGTATTATTATTATTATTATTATTATTGTTATTACTATTATTATTTATCTTACAGGCCGAGTTGACGTCTTTCAGCAACATTTTCATTGACACAAGTTGACAAAACCTCCGGGAGAGAAGAACAAATTGCATCGCGTAAGTACTAATAATTCCTTCTAAAATCTCTTGTTGAAATGATTCTATACAACCTAACAGTCAGCTCCTAGTATTCATGTACGTATTAGCTAAGCCTTTCATGTACGTATTGACTCCTAGAATTCAAGGTAGGAGGCTCCACTCGGTTTAGTGTTCTTATGAATTCTTCCGTATTAACTTTCTTATAGTTCGCTGATTTCCTTGGTTTATAGAGAAAGGTTGGTGTCTGGGGCTGGTAACTTTGTCCCAAGGTAGCTGTTCTCTCCACCAGCTCCTGGGCCAAGACCACTTTTCCTCTGTTAATATCCAGAGTAATGGATATTGGAACATGATCTGATCCACGTACATCTTGGTGCACGTGTAACTCCCTAATCTTATCCAAGCAAGTCAACTTACACAGGCATAAATCTATTTGGAACGGCCATTATGACAGTTGTAGAGTTTAATTAGGTCTGTCAGATGCTACAATGATATTTCCAATATCTCTAATAGCTTTCGAGAGAATTAGAACCAAACCTAACCAAACCAAACCAAACCTAGCCTAACCTAACCTAACCTAACCAAACCTAACCTAACCTAACCAAACCAAACCAAACCAAACCAAACCTAATATAACTTAACCAAAAAAAAATTTATATATATTTCTGTAATCCAGCGGCATAACTGTTTGATGTGATGCGAACAAGTATCTGAGTTTGAATTTGCAAACCATTATAAAGGTAAGGAGATATCGATATAAAAATAGTATATATATTCTTTATATAATAATATATATTTTTTTTATATAAAAATAGTATATATATTCTTTATATAAAAATATATATATTTTTTATATATAAATAATATATATATATATTTTTTTTATATAAAAATAGTATATATATTCTTTATATAAAAATATATATATTTTTTATATAAAAATAGTATATATATTCTTTATATAAAAATATATATTTTTTATATAAAAATAATATATATATATTTTTTATATAAAATTAGTATATATATTCTTTATATAAAAAAAAAAAAAAAATTTTTATATATAAATAATATATATATATTTTTTATATAAAAATAGTATATATATTCTTTATATAAAAATATATATATTTTTTATATATAAATAATATATATATATTTTTTATATGAAAATAGTATATATATTCTTTATATAAAAATATATATATTTTTTATATAAAAATAGTATATATATTCTTTATATAAAAATATATATATTTTTTATATAAAAATAGTATATATATGCTTTATATAAAAATATATATATTTTTTATATATAAATAATATATACATATATTTTTTATATAAAAATAGTATATATATTCTTTATATAAAAATATATATTTTTTTTATATAAAAATAGTATATATATTCTTTATATAAAATTATATATATTTTTATATAAAAATAGTATATATATTCTTTATATAAAATTTTTTTTTTTTTATATATAAATAATATATATTTTTTTTATATAAAAATAGTATATATATTCTTTATATAAAAATATATTTTTTTTTTATATATAAATAATATATATATATATATATATATATATATATATATATATATATATATATATATATATATATATATATATATATATTTTTTTTTTTTTTTTTTTTTTTTTTTTTTTATATAAAAATAGTATATATATTCTTTATATAAAAATATATATATTTTTTATATATAAATAATATATATATATTTTAAGGAAGAGTAGTAAACGGCCGTTCTTGTGAGCTATAGTATAATGACAATTGAATGTAAATAATTGAAAAAAAGTCACATTTATATTTTTCTAAGAAATAGTAATAGTATAATTACTACTCTTTACGGGTTAATATTATAGTAATCATAAAATGGAGTCCAGATTCTTGTTTATCATGCCGTAGAACCTAATTAGACGAATTTTCGTGAAATTAAAAATTTGAAAAAGTGTCAAGAAATGTTCATGGGTCCCCTCCTATGAGTTTTTCTATAAATCACGTTTTATCAGATAACTCGAAAAGTATGAGGTTTACGTAAATAATTTTTATACATAAGGAAGAGTAGAAAATGGCCGTTCTTGTGAGCTATAGTATACATGGCCTCGGAGTCGGTCTGTGATTGGTGGAAAAAAAGTTATAAGGAAAATAAAAATGGGGGAGAAATTTATTTTTTTTCATTTTTGATTCAGGGGTTGAGTGAAATAACACATTTGGTTGATATAACACGTTTTGTTGACTTTTAATGTAATTTTTTCAGCTTGCTATACATTCCTATACATGCATTGCCAATACATACATTCTATTAACACATCACTGAAAGATGTATGTTTAGGGAACCTTAATCTAACTGATAATATAAATACAAAAGTGATCACTGCTAACCTTTCCATGTACTTGGAGTTTAAAATGATACTTGTACTTACTAATATAACTTCCATAGCGATAAAACTAATAGAATCTTTTTATTTTGCAGGACTTTGTAACACCATTTCAAGTTGCATCTTGGAAACACCTCGCCAAGCAGTGTGTCTCCCTGGCTCTGATTGGAGTTATACTGACACACTCCCACCAAGAGTAACAAGGGACTGGGAGCAGCCTTGGTCACAGCCACTCAAGAACTGTGTGTCCCTGGCTCTGAGTGGAGTTATACTGACACTCTCCCACCAAGAGTAACAAGGGACTGGGAGCAGCCTTGGTCACAGCCACTCAAGAACTGTGTGTCCCTGGCTCTGAGTGGAGTTATACTGACACTCTCCCACCAAGAGTAACAAGGGACTGGGAGCAGCGTTGGTCACAGCCACTCAAGAACTGTGTGTCCCTGGCTCTGAGTGGAATTATACTGACTCACAACATAACATAACAATTGATGAGACTACAAGAGGCCAGTTGATGACCTACACGAGGCAGTTCCTTGTCCCCCACCCTTGGAATAATCCAATATTTCACCATCCCACCTGTCATCCCTATCCATACTCTGATCCAACCATCTTTTAAAGCTACCTATTGACTCACCACTTACTACATGTCTATCCAGCCTATTCTAACCGTTCACCACTCTGTTAGTAAACCAATATCTACCTAGGTCTGTCCTGAATCTAAGTTTTTCTACCTTGTATTCTGCAATGTCAATGATGTTATGATGTATCTCGTTATTACTGCTAATCCAGGTAGGTCTTATCTAAATTTGGAAGTACAGTAGCACTCCACTCCCTAGAGAGAAGGAGGGCAAGAGGGGATATGATTGAGGTTTTCAAATGGGTAAAAGGAATTAATAAGGGAAACATTGATCAGGTTTCGAACTTATTAGCCAGGATAGGACACGTGGAAATGGGTACAAGGTAGAAAAACTTAGATTCAGGACAGATCTAGGTAGATATTGGTTCACTAACAGAGTGGTGAATGATTGGAATAGGCTGGGTAGACATGTAGTAAGTGGTGAGTCAATAGGTAGCTTTAAAAGACGGTTGGATCAGAGTATGGATAGGGATGACAGATGGGATGGCTAAATATTGGAAGGAACTGCCTCGTGTAGGTCATTAACTGGCCTCTTGCAGTCTCATCAATTGTTATGTTAATTATTTGCTGTTCATAAGGTTTTGTTAATTATCATCAATTGTTTTCTCTTATTCTTCTTCTTCCTAATATTATTTTTTATCTCTCTTTTCCTTTTTCTTTCTTTTATAATATATTTTTAGGTTCAAAAGAAAAGATAATGTTGAAATATTTTGTCATTTTTTATTGTTATTATTGACAGATACAGAGTTGGAAGGACACACACACACACACACACACACACACATATATACAAGGTGGGGGACTGTGGTGTTAACATCCTGTGGGTCTCATCCTGAGAGACAGAGAGAGAGAGAGAGAGAGAGAGACTTACATTCCCAATACTCTAATTACTACTACAGTGTGTGTGTGTGTACGTGTGTGTGTGTGTGTGTGTGTTTTGGGTCATCTGTTAATTACTTGATCAAACTATTTTTGTAATAAAATGTTAAGTATTTCCTGTATTTATGTAACCTTATTAACTGTTATTACTACTACACCCACTACTACTACTACTACTACACCCACTACTATTATACTACACCCACTACTATTACTACTACTACTGCTAATACAGCCGCTACTATTATTATACTACCACTACTACACCCACTACTATTATTATACTACTACTACTGGCAGGGCAGAACAGGTGTGTTCCGTTCCATTCCATTCTGTTCCCAGTTCCAGTCTGTCGTCTCATCTTTCCGCTAAAAGACGTCAACTCGGCCTGTAAGAGAAATAATAATAATAATAATAATAATAATAATAATAATAATAATAATAATAATAATAATAATAATAATAATAATGATAATAATAATGATAATAATAATGATAATAATAATAATAATAATGATAATAATGATAATAATAATGATGATGATATTCCCGGAGCCTCATCATCTTAGCTCTGTTCTTCACTAATAATGATGTAGCAGTCATTAGCTACTCAGTACAGACTACCTAAAGGCCTCTTCTATTTGCGTGAATCCGTTTCAGATCACTGAATCTGGGTGGGGCTTGGCCGCTCTGGGCGGGGCTTAGCTGCGAAATCGTGTTCTATTTACCATCTTAACCCGTGATCTGTAACAGATTCCTGAATCCGTCGAATCTGATTTGGGAGGTGGGTTATAGCAGACGACACTCGTTCGCGGGTTTTTTGCACCAGCCTGAGCCAGCCTCTTCTCAGAAGTTAATATTGATATATACCTCCAATAAAACAGTGTATATATACGAGGAAGATAGTAAGCGGTAGAGAAATGTAGGAATGTTACTGTAGGGACAGACTTGTATAATAGTGGTGATGAATATCAAAAACAAAGGAGATATATAACAGCAGCCTCTTCTCGGAATCTATTATTAATATATACCTCCAATAAAAACAGTGTATATATACGAGAAAGATATTAAGTGGTAGAAAATTGTTTGAGAAATACTACTGTAGGCTTAAAATTGTATAATAATGGTGATGAATACCAGAAACGAAGGAGATATAACAGCAGCCTCTAACCGGATTATTTATTTTCTTTGAATTTTGATATATACTCCCAAGAAAACAACTTACTTGTACGTGAAAGAGATTAAATGGTACAAAAATTCTGCATAAATGTTAGTGTAGGTACAAACATATGTATAACCGTAGCATATGAATAGTTAAATAAGATATCCCCAAAGTTTATTTTGGTTAAGGGGAAGCTCTACTCTACATTGATATACACATGATTCTGACACTCATTACCGTCCCAAATAAATAGTTAATAAGATATCCCCATTCCCCATCTTCTCCCAATAAACATGAGGACATGTGGGAATGTAAGGTTTTTTGGCTGGATGTAAAAGTAAAGTTTTACCCAAATCTAACCTAACCAGGAAAAGCCTATCGGCGCTACAGATTAGACATATACAAAAATAAGAGGTATTTCTTTACAACTACTGCTCCACCTCTTTATTATAAACATGAAGTCTTACATACTATACATAGTGCACTCAACACATCTGTGAAGGTTTTAGGCGGTGCTTACCATTATTTACCTCGCAAAACGTCTTTGAAGTTATGTTATGTTGGTTAAGTTATGGTTAGGTTAAGGTTGTTAGGTTAGTTTGCAGTTATGTTATGGTTATGTTAAGTTAAGTTTGGTGCGGTTCAGTTAGGTTCGGTTACATAAGATTTTTACATTATAATACCCAAACCCCCCAAAAAAACTAATTTGCGAACCCTAACCTCCGGGTGATAAAATGTAAAAATCTTATATAATCGAACCTAACTGAACCTAACCATAACATAACCGTAACCTAACAACTTCAACATAACCATAACTTGACATAACCTAACCAACCTAACATAACCTATCATAACTTCAAAGAAGTTTTGCGAGCTAAATAATGGTGAGCACCGCCAGAAACCTTCACAGATATGTTGAGTACACTATGTATAGTATATTTATAATAAAGAGGTGGAGCAGTATTTGTAAAGAAATAATAGGTGTAACATTGTCAAGGTTAACCTTGAGGTTCATCAGACTTGAATCTACTTTTCAAGAATCTAATGGTGTTTTCAATAACACATTTAGTTATATAAAGTTTTTTTTATTGTACAATAAGCAGGTTGGTGATAATTAGGGATGCCGCTGTCACCCTAAATGCATCAGGAAATGAAAGTTGTAACTCTCAACACTTGCTCGGAGAAGTGACTAGTGTGACGGCTGGGCAGCGACTGGCCTCTCATTGTTATTGTTTTGATCCAGCGAATCCAAAACAGATTCTGCTGTTCTATTTGCACCCAATTAATCCAAAACAGATTCGGATTCGGAGCAGGATCCGGAGTAGATTATTGAGAACAAATAGAAGAGGCCTTTAGCTGTTCTTCACTAATAATGATGTAGCAGTCATTAGCTACTCAGTACAGACTACCTATAAGAAAGGAAAACTTAATTACCTCCACAGCCAAGCATAATTACCACCATTACCTTTAAGGAATATGACTTTTTCAGTGACTAAATTGACTGTGAAAAGATTCAATCCTAACTTGGCACAATACAGTGGGATGACAGACAGGCAATGACACAATTCTTCCTTGAAACATTTCAGCAAGTGTGTAGAGGCCATGTACCACCTAAATCCATCCATGCGTCGCACAAACACACACACAAACACATAATTCCAAGAGACAGAAGGGTCCTAATGAAGACAAGAATGTCCCTCAACACGAGACTGCAGCGAACACTAAATATTGAAAAGCATCGATCACTAACGACAAAACTGAGACACATTCAAGTCTGTCTGTCTGCAAGAATCATATAAACTGCAAAAAGAAACTCAACAAAATCAAGCTGTAACTAACATCAAGAAATTTGCCAAAACACACACACACAAATTGAGCCCCTGAAGAAAGGTGATGGGAAGGTTACCTCAGAGCCTGGCACGGCACAATGTGTGAATCATTGCGGCAACAATACCGCAATGCATTCACCACACCCCAAGATCTCAACCACCGCCAGAAGGAACAGCTACCCAGCCCAGCCAATCTGACAGCTGCGGCCAAACTCAGCAGCTGGACCTGTTAGCCTGCCTGCCATTGTTCTCATAAAATGTTGTGATGTGTTACCATTCCCCATCTACCTGCTTTGGCAAAAATCATTGGACACAGGTGTGATTCCAAAAATATTCAAACAGGCCATCACCTCTCCTATCTTCAAAGGTGGAGATAAAACACAAAGAGGCTGGGCCTGTACTCCCAGCATGAAGAAGGGACAGGTACCGAGCCATCTACGTCTGGAAGGTAATGGAAATAATGGTGCCTGACCCCAACAATCTGTGTGGTGAAGCATCCCAAGCCAGCGACCGCAATGGATGTAAGTGTGTGAGGAGAGCCCTGCCGTCACACACTTCCAGCAAAGTCAAGACCCTCCTGGCTGCCAGTCTGAGTCATGCTCCACCAACAACATTCAATGCTCTCTCTAAGGAAGTAAGAGGCAGCAGCGGGTGCAGTGTGGAAAAATTCAAGGCGCCGCTATTCCCCGGAGTGTTGGGTGTGGACGCAGCAGAGACCTGATTTGTCAAGGTGGAAACTTTGTCAGATAGTGTCTGAACAGAAATACACAATGCCTGAACAGTTTTGTGCAAGTGCCTCAGGGCAGGGCTGTTACCACCATTATCCAGTGCAAACAAAAAGCAAGGCGTCACCACCATCCCTTAGTGATGGAATGATTGAGTGAGGCAACCCCATGCAAAGAGGAGAGTCATGCAACCACAAGGAGCACATATCACAGCCTATACAGTCATCACCCGTGAAGCCACCACACACTCCACAACATTTGTCATCATCATTAACATAGGTGTCAGCTGTACTCGTATTAGTATTACCACCAACACTACAATTATCGTCTTACTGTTGGTGCTCCCTCCTCTTCCTCTTCCTGCACCAGCTCCACGCCCACGCCCACGCCCACCACGTCCGCGGGTCATGTCGGGTAACAGATGTTTAGTGTTAAGTCACAACCGTTGGTATTTCTAACTGACAAGCCCCAGACAGTTAAGCAGGCAAGGCAAGGCAAGGCAAGGCAAGGCAAGGCAAGGCAAGGCAAGGTAAGGCAAGGCAAGGCCAGGTAAGGCCAGGCAAGGCAAGGCAAGGCAAGGCAAGGCAAGGTAAGGCAAGGCAAGGCAAGACAAGGCAAGGCAAGGCCAGGTAAGGCCAGGCAAGGCAAGGCAAGGCAAGGCCAAGCAAGGTAAGGCCAGGCAAGGCAAGGCAAGGCAAAGCAAGGCAAGGCCAGGCCAGGCCAGGCCAGGCCAGGCCAGGCCAGGCCAGGCAAAGCAAGGCAAGGCAAGGCCAGGCAAGGTAAGGCCAGGCAAGGCAAGGCAAGGCCAGGCAAGGCAAAGCAAGGCAAGGCAAAGCAAGGCAAGGCCAGGCCAGACAAGGTAAGGCCAGGCAAGGTAAGGCCAGGCAAGGCAAGGCAAGGCAAGGCAAGGCAAAGCAAGGCAAGGCAAAGCAAGGCAAGGCCAGGCCAGGCAAGGTAAGGCCAGGCAAGACAAGGCCAGGCCAGGCAAGGCCAGGCAAGACAAGGCAAGGCAAGGCAAGGCAAGGCAAGGCCAGGCAAGGCCAGGCAAGGTAAGGCCAGGCAAGACAAGGCCAGGCCAGGCAAGGCCAGGCCAGGCCAGGCCAGGCAAGGCCAGGCAAGACAAGGCAAGGCAAGGCAAGGCCAGGCAAGGCCAGGCAAGGTAAGGCCAGGCAAGACAAGGCCAGGCCAGGCCAGGCCAGGCCAGGCCAGGCCAGGCCAGGCCAGGCCAGGCCAGGCCAGGCAAGACAAGGCAAGGCAAGGCAAGGCCAGGCCAGGCAAGGCAAGGCAAGGCCAGGCCAGGCCAGGCAAGGCAAGGCCAAGCCAGGTTCACACAAAGCAGGACCGCCAGTAACTTGTATAAATAATAACACCAGCAGGACGAGAGAGAATAGGAGCAAAACAATGCAATGGACTTCCTACACAGGGACACCAAGACTACAAGCAGCGCTGGACCTAAACGACTGTGAGGCATGACTCTCTAAACTTCAAACAAGAATACCAAAATACACAGAAAAACGCACACACACACATACATACACACCCTTTAACTACGCCCACCATCCATTTCACCGCCCACAGCCACGCTCACCTTCACGTCCATTCCCTTACCATTAAAATAGGTCCTCGCAGGTCTCCTGGTGAAGGTAAAAGGGGCGTATCCACCCTTAGGAAGCAAGTCCTGTGTCGGCCAGCGAAGCGGCCATATTAACTCCGGCCTGAACTGAGAGTAAACTTGGACTGAGTGTTTAAATTATATACAAACTTAGTTAGCAGTGTTAATTCATGTGTTTATTAATGTTTTAAATTCTATTTTACTTATTTTAATCATTTGTTTGAGTGTGTGTGGTGTATTTATTGTTTTGAGTTATGAATTAAAAAAGGCCGAGATAAACCAAAATAAACTATGTCAAATATCATATATAAAAACTAACTTGTACATAAAAAATACATTATTAGATAACATAACATCTATTTATACACAAAACAAGTATATAGAAGTAAACATATTAATAGTTTTAAGTCAAATTTTGGTCCGAGATGTGAATTGAATCGAACTCAATAATAAGAACATTTAGCCAAATATCTTTTTAGGTAAATTATTCACGGTAAACTGAAATTAACTTAGATTAAGATATCAAACTTTGATTATAACTTATAATAGAAGGTTACACTTGGATTTGAACTGGTATTAGGGAGTTAAATTGGATTTTAACCAAGTTTGCCGGTAAACTATGACTAAGTGTTTAAATTATATAAAAAACTGAGTTAATAGTAGTGGTAAATAGTGTGGTGATAGTGGGAATGGTCTAGGATGCATTGGAATAGTAGTAGTAATAGTAATCGTAGTAGTATATATTCATAATAGTTTGTGTATCATAAAAAAAAAAAAAAATTCATTCTACCAATTAACTATCGCAAAAGAAAAATTGTTTAATCAAAAATAGTAATAGTAGTAATAATAGTAATAGTAATAGTTTCACGTACCAGAAATCTGCTGAAATAGTAAATTTTTGAATCTCTGAAGGTGAGCACAGGTAGAGTCCATGTCCGTGGTGGGTGAAGCAGAAGGTGCGGGCGATTCTGAAATAGTAATACTAATAGTAGTAATAGTAGTAGTATGGATAGTAGTAGTGTTGGGTGTTGAATAATAGGTTAATAGTAGTAGTAAATAGTGTGGTGATAGTAATAATAGTCTGGGATGGTTTGTAATAGTAGTATTGGTAATAGTATTTGTAATAATAGTAATATAATATAATTAATTCAAATTTTCTTCATTAATATTTAAGTTTAATGATAGCAATTAAGCTTTTTGTTCCCTATCAAAGCTTATAATTAAGTTTAAATTTCTAAAAAAAAAAAAAAAAAAAAAGGGAAAATATGTTTATAATGAAAAAAATGTAAGCTTATGAAAAGATAATTATTTTTATTTTTATTGAATTTTTATTGAATTTATATCAATGTATTTATTTATTTTATTATTTATTATTACTTTTTATTATTTTTTATTTATTTTATTGAAGATTTACATTAATTATATAAAAAAAAATTCAACTTGATTTATTGAAAATGTTTTAACTTCATAAAAAAAAACTATTCAAAATAAACATTATTAAGCTTTTTTTTAGGCACGAAATTAAGCTTATTTAGAGAAAAAGGATGAAATTTAATGTAATTTAAGTTTATTTCAGGCTTATAGAAAGAAATTCAAGTTTATTTAAGGCTTATATAAAGAAAATTAAGCTTATTTAGAGTAAAAAGCTTAAAATTATAAGTTATTTAAGCTTATTTCAGGCTTATAGAAAAGAATTTAAGCTTATTTAGACGACTTCAAACTTATTTTTAGATCATTCAAGCTTATTTAAGGCTTATAACGTATAGAAATTTTGTAGTTTCACTTATGACTGTTCACAATATCTTATATAAGACATTACAAACACTGTGCTATATAAATGGAGGTAATCATAGTCTGTATATTGTCTTAAAGTCTTACTGTATTGATATATTTTCACTATTTTTACAATTATTGACTCAAAGAGATGCATTTTGTGATTCGATAATAGACGGTTAAGATATTAAACAAATATAAAACGCAGCCAATTCAGATAAATTATATACTTGAGAAATAAAGACAATTCACGTAATCAAATTTAAATTAAAGGCAATATCATAAATAATCACACATAACTACTCGTAAAGATTATCTAAAATAAGAATAATTCATGAGAAATTAATGACAAAAGATAAATTTCTGACGAAAGATGACAACAAAAAGTGCTTCCCCCACCTAACCCCCATTAATATCCCCCATCCCCCCTCTAACCCCCCTACCCCCCTACTATAGCCACTCCTCCCCGTCACCCCTCCTTCCCTCCCTCTCCTCAAAACTTTAACTGAAAATTTTGTTTTACGAATATTTCTTGTATTACGCTTTGAACTTTGATTTAATGAATTGAAACATGTACAACCTAACTATACGCAACTTTTCAAACAGATTTGACAGAGAATAAATTGGTATTAAGCGAGAAATAGGCTTAAAACTGACGAAGAGACGATTTTCAGGAACTTATTTTGCCTCCTGTGAGTTTATAAATGATTATATCCATGAAATTATATGTTTTTTCGAAGTTTCTTGATGATATCTATCTATGTATATGCTTAAAAGTGGTGTGCAAGGCTTAATAAAAAAAATAGATTTAGCTAAGTTACCCCCCAAAACAAAAAAATAAAACCCCTCGTAGACCACTTCCAAGCATACCATTAGATAGATGGCATCAAAAAACTTCGAAAAATCATTAAACATCATGATAATGGCGTCTAAGCTCACAGGAAGGAAGCCCTTGTCACAACCTTGCCCTACGCGGCTGTGTCTACCGCCTGTCCAGCACCGCCACTGTGTGTTAGTGTTACTTGAGAGTGGTGTTCAATGTGGTGTTAAGTAAAGCTGAAATAGACCGTGTGTGCCGACAATGTGTGGATGGATGTGTGTTGTAGGATGCGTGCGTGCGTGTGTGCGTGTGTGTGTGTGTGCGTGCGTGCGTGCGTGCGTGCGTGCGTGCGTGCGATATAAGTGTGTTTGTTTAGTGTTTTTGTTGTTGATGAGGAATCTGGACTCAGTTTTATCATTACTGTCACGGAAATGCATTGTTCAGTTGGGGACCAAAATTTGCTTCCAGAATTGAGGTCGAAATATTCTTTGTCATTTTACTATGAAAATATTACTCCTACAGTGAAAATGTATAGATACAAACTTGTTAAGCTTGATGACCTCTATCTAAATATCTTATCAGATTTAAAATATATTAAAATGTTTAAGAAAAAAATAATGTTTTGTGTAAAATTTGTGAAAAACACAAATGTGTCATTGTTTCAATAACCAATAGTCCGATTTAATTTCTGTAAAGCTCATAAGAATGGACGTCTCAAGTTCTATCTTTACTATTCTATACTATTATTACGTAAACTTCATACTTTTCGAGTTATTAAAAAAAACGTAATTTCGTGAAAAAAAAATTCAAGGCTGACTGACGACACCTTGGAAATTTCACGAAAATTTTGCCATCTCAGATTCTCATGAAAATTGTTCCCATGATGTTTTGGGTCACGATGAACACGAATCTGGACTTATTTTCATCATTACTGTAATATCACACTGTATTTCAGCCTTGATTACATAATAACATGAAGGAAATAACCATTATTGAACTTGACTGCCTGATGCTGGTCTCATAGCAGGAAAATACATAGAGATGACCTAACCTAAATCGATGCATGTATGTATGTTTGTATGCATATATATGTGTATGTGTATGTATGTATGTATGTGCGTAGATTTTCATTACTGAAAAGAGTGCGCGAGTGTGTGTGTGTGTGTGTGTGTGTGTGTGTGTGTGTGTGTGTGTGTGTGTGTGTGTGTGTGTGTGTGTGTGTGTCTATAAAAGTTAGTTAGTTAGTTCATTAATTATTACTACTTCTTATTTTGACGAAAATTTCTCAGGAATTAAATGTCAATTTTTTTTTTACTTTCTTATTAAAGGTTTATTTCTATATTTTTTTGGGTGATTATATATGAAAAAAAATAGAAATGGTTTGTCATTGAGTTCAGTTTTGTTAATATGTTCATGTTTTAGTTAAATTTTATGTTCGGAAAAAATTTGTTTTAACCCAGCAGTCTCTCGTCATCTGTTTTGGTCGGCTCCTGAAATATTCCCAAACATTGTTATTTTCGTTAATTACTCTTAATTAACGCTGATTGGCGGCGTGAGGAGGTGAGGCGAGGTAATTATAATCATCAGGCAGCCATTACAGTACGTAAGAAGGGGTCATTAACGGTAATTAAGGGAGAAATAACGGTTTAATAGACCTAACCGGAATAACGGGGAATTAGTTCTTGTTTAAGTTTAGGTGGTATTCACCACGGTCAACCTGGGGGTCCGCCGCTTCCACACTTCTTCATATACTGGTATTAGTATTATTGTTATTATTCTGTTTTTATGGTTATTTTTTAATTTATTTATTAATTTTTGTTAGTAAGTTAGTGAATCAATGAAAATATACATAGATGCATGTATATTATCTCTCTCTCTCTCTCTTCTCTGTCCCCATATAGATGCTATTGTCATCACTGACATTGTACCGATTAAACAAAACCTGATTCGTGCCAAAATTCTAAGGGCCGATTTCACAGTCGTCTGGTAACGCGCTTAACAACACGCCTTACCAATCTGGTAAGCGGCCTTACCAATACCTCGATCCGATTTCACAGTCGTTGTTTTGTTGGTATCGGCAATCCCCAACCTGGTGTCGATCAAAAACTCTGATTCGGTAATGTTGGTATGCCGGAGCAGCGGGAAATGTAAACATTGCATCAGCTGAGTGGAAGACACTCAAGACAGGCGACAAAATAAAAATGAGCACTCCACGAGAGAAGGCAACACCACTCACTTACGAGAACAAGATTACTCTTGTGGGCCTCATTAGAGAAAATGAGGCAGTGCTGTGGTTACTCTGTGTGGCAAAGTTGTTGAATATATTGATGCAACAAAACACTAAACACACACACACATTTTTTTTTTCAAGGGCAATTAAATTTTTTTATTTTGTTTGTAATAAAGGAAGCATTACATGTACTATTAAGTTTTATTTCATTTATTGATTTATTTAGTTGTAATTGTTATTTGAACACTATGAAGGCATTGAATTTAATATTTATTTGTTAAGACAAAGATGTATTTATATTTTAAATGGAAATATTTATTTTATTAGTAAAAGAGAAAGAATATATATATATATATATATATATATATATATATATATATATATATATATATATATATATATATATATATATATATATTCCATAATGAAACTGCACACTCAAATAAAGTTAGGAAAATAAAGAAACAAATAAATTATATAAAATGAATATGTTTTGACTTAACCATATTTCAAATATAATATATATATATATATATATATATATATATATATATATATATATATATATATATATATATACATATATATATATATATATATATATATATATATATATATACATATACATATATATATATATATATATATATATATATATATATATATATATATATATATATATATATATATATATATATTATATTTGAAATATGGTTAAGTCAAAACATATTTATTTTATATAATTTGTTTCTTTACTTTCCTAACTTTACTTGAGTGTGCAGTTTCATTATGGAAATATATATATATATATATATATATATATATATATATATATATATATATATATATATATATATGTATATATATGTTATATCTGAGTAGTGCTAAAGTCTCAAAATTATAAACATATGGAGAGGTAAGTCCAGAGATCAATTTCCACGGATCCTCCATATTCACCGTCAACTCTCGAGTGCTTTCAAATGTACATAGGTAACTTTGATTGCAACTTTGGTCTAGTGGAGCATCAAGGGATAGCATGGGACAGGGCAGCTTTATATATAGCTTTATATACAACATAAAAAAAAATATTATGGTGTACAGAAAGACAAAATTAGAACCAAGTTTCCACCACAGCATTTCTCACTTGTGTGTCACAACCTGCATTGACAACTTCATCATTACCTTCATCATTATCATCATTTTTAAGGCACTTAACTTACAGTACAAAAATAATATTAACCTTGCAGTGTCAAATTATGAATGTTCTCTTGTCTCAAGTGGTGACCCCAAGCGCCTTCATGGATATTTGCGACATAAGAAAGTAGAGCGTCCCACTGTGGGTCCACTCTTAGTTGATGGGTCATGGATTGATGATTGTAAAGCAATGTCTGATTGTCTGGCTGATAGCTTCTCCTCTGTGTTTGTCTCTGGTGTTCTACCTCATCCCCAGCCTCATCAAGTCTCTGGCAATCAGTTTGTATTCCAAGAATTCACTGTCAATGACGTCTTGAAAACTTTGAACAAATGAAACCTTTCACCCAGTAGTGGACCAGATGGTGTTCCACTAGCATTGTGTTTAGGAAGTGTGCTACAGTCTTGTGTTACCCTTTGTTTCTCGTATTTAAGAATAGTATTACTTCTATGAAGGCTCCCTCTATTTGGAAGACAGCCAATGTTATGCCGCTATTCAAAGGTGGTATTCATTCAAATCCGACTAACTACCGGCCCATCAGTTTGACCTCAATTTGATCCAAAACTCTTGAGAGAATAATTGCATCTCAAATTTATGAATATCTTGGTGATCACAATTTGCTCTCTCCTTTTCAATTTGGTTTTGGTGCAGGTCTGTCTGTCTCAGATCAACCACTCTTAGCTTATGAGTATGTAAGTCAAAATGTAGACTGTGGCTGGGCAGTGGATGTACTTTATTTTGACTATAGAAAAGCATTTGACCTAGTGAATCATAGAGTCCTGTTGACAAAATGATCTTCTATTGGCATCTCCAATCCTGTGCTTGGTTGGTTGAGTGACTTTCTGTGTGCTGGTACCATGAAAGTAGTTGTGCATAACTCCTCCAGTCACAGTGTCAGCGTCTCTAGTGGTGTACCTCAGGGCTCTGTTATCGCTCCTTTACTTGTCTTAATTTATATTAACCATGTAACATCTGGCCTTACCAGTAAATTTGTGTTGTTTGCAGATGATTTGAAATTATATCTTGCTTTACCTTCTGACAAATCTAGTGGCTCTGGTGAAAGTTTTCTTTTACAAAATGATGTCAGTGTGTTGCAGCGAAGAAGTGAGTCCTGGGGCCTCTCCTTCTCTGTCAATAAGTGTGCCCGTATCCACTTCTCTAGACCCAGTGTAGATCCTGTCTATGGTTATTTCATAGGTGATAACCCCATTCCCAACAAACAGTCTTTTAGGGACCTCGGCATCTTAGTCGACTCCTTAAAATTCCACCTGCATATCAATGAAGTATGTGGTAAGGATAATGGAGTTGATAATTCTATCCTTAGAGGTACTGTCTGCAGGTCTCCGGAGTTTATGCTTCAGGTTTTCATTACTCACATCCGTCCTATTATTGAGTTTGGTAGTGTGTTGTGGAATACTGGTTATGTGGGGGATTTGCATATGCTGGAATCAGTTCAGAGAAGATGGACAAAGAAAAGGGTTGGTTATGCGGGCTTTCCTTACTCAGTTAGGCTGTCCACGTTGAATTTATTTTCCATCAAAGGCAGATTACTTGGTGCTGATTTGATCTTAGTTTGGAAGATCATGACCAGACTGTGTCCTTGTTTATGTGATATGTTTGAGAGAGTGACTCATGGTTGTAGAAGAGGTCATAGTAAAAACATATTTATGCCCCGTCATTCAACCGAAGTTAGATCGCGCTTCTTCTCAGTAAGAGTCATTGATCTCTGGAATTCTCTCCCTGAAGAAGTGGTTTCAGCACAATCTGTCCAGGCCTTTAAACGTCTCCTTGCACATTGTCTTGGTCCTCGTCTCTATGAGTTTTGTTAGATATTTTCCATGGTAGTTTTGTGCTGCATCTAACATTAGCCAACCACTTCGTTGTTTGTCCTGTACTCCTCAAGACCTTCTGGTTGGATGATGCAGCAGAGACTGATGAGGGATGCAAGACCCTCATCATGGTACATCAGGGTATAAGACGTTAATTACCAATCCTAGTTTAATATGAAGTGGGGATAATAAGACTTTGTTGGAAGCTACTAGAGGCTGTCTGAGAACATTTAACATTCCTGGCTAAAGGCAACACTGCTTTGAGACTTGGTGTTGAGCTATCCATGAACAGTCGTCATTCTTCAGAAGTAGAGTCTGTACGTTAGACAATGTACACACACAGCAAAATGTATCTGGAGAATTTTTACATCTCCTTCAACTAGTTATTAATTGTGTTTTGAAGCTTGATGTAATTATGTAGACTCCTTAATTACATCAAACTTCATTAATTACGTCATTAATTCACTTTTTGACATAAACACTGTCAATAATCTTTTTTCTATGTCAAATTTCAGTTTATTTTTTACCTAAACACTTTTTGTACACACACACACACACACACACACACACACACACACACACACACACACACACACACACGAGGAAGAGAGAAAGCAATTAAAGGATTTAGTCATAGAGGCAAAACAAAAAAACGAGGTTAACGAAGAAATATATCAGGAAGTAAGAAAAATATGTTATACCAATGTTAATGGACTGATGTCAAAAAGGGCAGAGGTTGATGAGTATCTTGAAAGAGCAAAGCCTGATGTGTTAATATTATGCAAAACTAAGTGGAAAGATGAGTGGCCATTACCAGATATTGGAAAAAATAAGTATGAGGTATGGATGAAAAACAGAGATGGTAAAGAAGGTGGTGGAGTGATGATATTGACGGAAAAAGGTGTCAAAGTGGAAAGAGTGGAAATAAGCAAGAATAAGTCAGAGGTCATAAGGGTTGTTGTAAATAATAGTAAGGGAAAATTAACGACATATGTGGGGGTTTACGTACCGCCCCTGACAAATGCTTGGTCAAGAGATGATCATGAGAGAATGTTGGAGGATACAATAAGTGAGATGGACAGGATAGTATCACAAGAAAAGAACGTACTTGTGGTGGGAGACTTTAATTGCAAGGAAATCAATTGGGAAGACAAGACTTTTCAAGGAGGAGAAAATTCATGGAGTAGTAAACTCGTAAATTGGACTGAGGAAAACCTAATGATTCAATGGATTGACTGCGAAACGAGATTCAGGGAAGGGAAAAAGGCATCAAGATTGGATTTGCTGTTTACCAGTGATGCAGAAGCTATAGGAACAATAAATTATGAATGCCCTGTAGGCAAAAGTGATCGTGTGCTAATTGAAGTAGGTCTCAGTATAGAATCTTTGAGGACAAATGAGGAGTACAAAGTGGAAAGATATAGATATTACAAAGCAAACTTCGTAGAAATGAGGAAATACTTTGAAAGTTTAAATTGGAGTTGTTTTGAGGAAGCAGATAATGTACAGGTGAAATGGGATGAGTTTGTCAAGATATACAATATTGCAGTGGACAGGTTTGTTCCAAGAGGGAGAATAAATTTGAAAAAGGGTAAAGAATGGTACAATGTTAAGTGTGACAGGGCTAGAAAGTGCAAGGTGAGTGAATGGAATAGATGGAGGAAAATAGAGACGGAAACTGCATGGAGACGTTATGTGGAAGCTAGAAATGAATGTGTAAGGATTTTGAGGACAGAAAAACAAAATTATGAGAAAAAATGTAGGAGTGACTCAAGATTATTTTATAGACATATTAACGGAAAAATGAAGAAAAGTGAAGGTATAACTGGATTGAAGGTTGATGGAAGAAAATATG
Organism: Cancer borealis; assembly: GCA_036785275.1. Taxonomy (NCBI): domain Eukaryota; kingdom Metazoa; phylum Arthropoda; class Malacostraca; order Decapoda; family Cancridae; genus Cancer; species Cancer borealis. The sequence goes on from JAXIVD010000372.1 coordinate 37,661, forward strand.
ACGAGGTACAAGAAATGGCGGAGGTGATGAATGAAAGGTTTCAAACAGTATTTACCGAAGAGAGCGACTTTGACTTGACAGATGAGGAGTTGACCGGAAACCAGTTGAGAGGAATAGAAGTAAGTCAGGAGGAAGTTATGAAATTGATGGAAAATTTGGATGTAAATAAGGCGGCTGGTCCAGATGGAATTTCAAATTGGATTCTGAAAGAATGTAGTAATGAGTTGGTGGATAAAGTTTATAGCCTGGTGAGGTTGTCGTTGATGAAGGGAAAAGTGCCAAAGGATTGGAAAAGAGCAAATATTGTACCAATTTACAAGGGTGGAAGTCGAGAGGATCCACTGAATTATAGACCAGTGTCCTTGACGAGTGTAGTAGGAAAAATATGAGATGATTATTAAGAATACTTGGATGGAATATCTGGAGAGAAATGATGTGTTGACAACATGCCAGTTCGGATTCAGGAGAGGGAGGTCATGTTCCTCAAATTTGTTGTCTTTTTATTCAAGGGTCATAGATGTTGTACAAGAGAGAGATGGTTGGATGGATGGGGCCTACCTGGATTTGAAGAAGGCCTTTGACAAGGTACCACATAGGAGACTGTTATGGAAGATAGGGAGGTATGGAGGAATTGGAGGACGATTGTTGGAATGGATGAAGGATTATCTTCATGAGAGGGAAATGAGAACGGTAATAAGGAATAATAATTCTTCCTGGTTGAAAGTTACTAGTGGAGTACCCCAAGGGTCAGTGCTGGGACCGATCATGTTTGGTATATACGTAAATGACATGGTTGAAGGAGTCGACAGTCTTATCAACTTGTTTGCCGATGACGCCAAATTGGTGAGGAAAGTGCAGAATGTGAGAGATTGTGAGAAATTACAAGAGGACCTTGATAAGATTGGTAGATGGAGTGAAAAGTGGCAAATGGAATTCAATTTAAATAAGTGCAAAGTCATGGAATTTGGCAAAAGCAAAAGGAGAGTGAACTATAATTACAAAATGAAAAATGTTAGTTTGAAAAAGTCGAAGGAGGAGGTGGATTTGGGGGTGACTATTACGCGGAGTTTAATCCCGGATAGACATATAGATAAAATTACAGGAGAAGTGAGTAGTCTGCTAAGGAGAATCAAAATGGCTTTTTCGTACTTGGATGCCGATATGATGAGAAAACTGATTACCGCTATGATTAAACCGAGATTGGAGTATGCGGCGATTGTATGGTCCCCTCACACAAAGAAAAATATTAGAAAATTGGAGAGGGTGCAAAGGGCAGCCACCAAGATGGTACCGGAATTGAGAGAGTTCACATATGAAGAAAGATTGAGGAAACTGGAACTTCCTACACTTGAGAGTAGGAGAGAGAGAGGGGACTTGATAGGAGTTTATAAAATGGTGAACAACCTGGATAGAATTGATGGAGAGTTGTTAAATCTGGAGGCCAGAAGTACAAGGGGACATGCAAAGAGGCTGAAGAAGGAGCGTTGTATCAGGGACATCAAGAAGTACAGTTTTCCGCACAGAGTGGTCAACACCTGGAATGAATTAAGTGGAGATATTGTAAACGCCACCAGTGTACACAGCTTTAAAGCCAAGTTGGATAAAGTAAGATATAAAGACGGGACAATATGAGATTACTCCCCTCCCGTAAACCACAACTAGGTAAATATAACTAGGTAAATATAACTAGGTAAACACAACTAGGTAAATACACACACACACACACCTTCCTTCTTTTTTTATTTTATTTATTTCAATTTTATTTATTTATATATATATTTTTTTTTATTTGGTTTAAATAAAAAGAATAATTTATATTATTTATTTTAGGAAGAAGAAGAAGAGGAGGAGGAGGAGGAGGAAAAAGAAGAAGAGGAAGAAGAAGAAGAAGAAGACGAGGAAGAAGGAATTATTATTATTATTTTATTATTATTATGATTATTATTATTATTATATTTCTTTTTCATCATTAATTCTTCCTTCCATCCTTCCTTCCTTCCATCCATCCTTCCATCCTTCCTTCCTTCCATCCATCCTTCCATCCATCCTTCCATCCATCCTTCCATCCATCCATCCATCCATCCTTCCATCCTTCCTTCACTGTCATTGTTTCCCGGGAGCCAAATTAGTTCATATAATCAATTCAAACAAAAACAGGTTCGCTAACTCAACGGGGAACACTATTCATTATCCACGCTGGAACAAACCAGATCAGAGGCTCTTCTAGCTAAATAAGGAAGTATAAGGAAGTATACAGTGAAGTCCAGTAACATTATCATTTCTGGTATTCTCTCAAGGATAAACGCAGCAAGTGGTTTTTATGACAAGGCTCCTAGTACTAACAGGTGCCTGGCTAAAAGTAAACGCGCGTAAAATAACAATCGGTCTCATTTATTGACCTCCAGCACAGTATAATATTTGGTGATCTTAATTTACCTGTCACTAAATGGGGATGTCCTCTTACTTAACACTCCGGACACGACCTCTACGTAAACCTACTAGAAAGGTCTTTTCACCAGCACGTCCAACACCCGACTCGAGGAAATAATATTTTAGACATCATTCTTTCAACCGAACAAAGCCTCGTCAACAACGATCTCACCCAGAATATTAAAGGAGGCCAAGGATGAGCTCGTTAAGTCCATCGAGACTGGAAATTGGCAAACGTCACTCCAATCTTTAAAAAGGTAATAATTATAACCCAGGTAATTATCAGCTAATTAGTTTAACATCATTAGTAAGCAGACTGATGGAAGCGATCCTTAGAGACAGCACGCACACATACACACACACACAGACAGACACCTTCCTATACACACACACACTCCCTACTTTTGGTCCTAAAGAACATTTGATAGCTTCTATATTAATGTAATGTAACCTAACCTAACCTAACCAAACCTTAATCTACATTGACGAGAAACAACCTTGTTCAAACCAAATTGAACTATTTTTCGAAGAGGTCTCACAGAAAACATTGAATATCTCACTAACTAACAATTTGCGACAAATGTAATGAAGTCAACCTTCTCAAAATACATCAGGTAATGCAAAAATATAACAATGAATTCTCTAGAGTGTAAAATAATACCTAAGCTGTTATTATAGGGCCTATAATGATAATTGCACTAAATGGCAGAAAGTGTGAGACTGACTTAGGTGGCCATCTAGAGAATAAGCTTTAGCATAGGACAGGTGTAAAAACTGCCACCGTCAAATAATCTGGAATAATACCATATTTTAAAATCACCCACCTGTTGCTAGATAGCGGAGTGTCACAGCCTGGCGCATATTTGTGTCTTCCTTTTCTATATGAGGCGTGACCAGGGTTAATAGCTCTTGATACTGCTCTAGATCTAGGCGTATCCACTGCCTCAAGGTTGCTGAGTCCTCTTCTCTCAGCTCTCTAACCAGTCTGTAGGCGACACTTTCCTCTCTCCTTCTTAACAGCCATTGTCCACTCCAAAGCTTCCTCTTCTTCTGTTGCAGCTGCTTTCTTTATAACGCTAGCAGCAGTACAATTTCTACGTCTGAGTCCGTGTCAGTGGCAGCGTTCATTTTGGAGCACTGAAGCAGGATGAGTGTCTTGACTGTCTTTAAGGTAGGGAATTCTGCCTTTGTTTGGATACAGTTGGTACAGTGCGGTTACATTTACAGGTTCGGGCGTTGCTGAATGATGTCTTGGCGCCGACTCGGTACTTCATCCTGTGACCGCAGCGTCCACGAAAAATTCCAGCGAGACGAGGTCAACAAATTTTGTCCTTAAACACAAACCCAAACACCCAGAAACACACCCTATCCCCTACAGGAGAAGGTTGGGAGGCGGGCTAATACCACGCTGACCCCATATACAACACTGTCCCCAAAGAAGAGTTTTCGGACCCAGTGATTCAAGATTATTTTGCCCACGGACCTTCGGAGAGTTATGTGGACAGTGCTCTGTGGTGCAGTGCTCGGGTTGTGAGGTAAAGGTTGCGAGTTTGATCTTGGGGTGTGGTGAATGCATTGCGGTATTGTTGCCGCAATGATTCACACATTGTGCCGTGCCAGGCTCTGAGGTAACCTTCCCATCACCTTTCTTCAGGGGTCCAATTTGTGTGTGTGTTTTGGCAAATTTCTTGATGTTAGTTACAGCTTGATTTTGTTGAGTTTCTTTTTGCAGTTTATATGATTCTTGCAGACAGACAGACTTGAATGTGTCTCAGTTTTGTCCTTAGTGATCGATGCTTTTCAATATTTAGTGTTCGCTGCAGTCTCGTGTTGAGGGACATTCTTGTCTTCATTAGGACCCTTCTGTCTCTTGGAATGATGTGTTTGTGTGTGTGTTTGTGCGACGCATGGATGGATTTAGGTGGTACATGGCCTCTACACACTTGCTGAAATGTTTCAAGGAAGAATTGTGTCATTGCCTGTCTGTCATCCCACTGTATTGTGCCGAGTTAGGATTGAATCTTTTCACAGTCAATTTAGTCAAGGAAAAAGTCATATTCCTTAACGGTAATGGTGGTAATTATGCTTGGCTGTGGAGGTAATTAACTTAAGTAGTCTGTACTGAATAGCTAATGACTGCTGCATCATTATTAGTGAAGAACAGAGCTAAGATGATGAGGCTCCGGGAATATCATCATTATTATCATTATTATTATTATTATTATTATTATTATTATTATTATTATTATTATTTCTCTTACAGGCCGAGTTGACGTCTTTTAGCGGAAAAATGAGACGACAAGCTGGAAAGGGAACGGAACCGAACCGAACGGAACACTTACCTGCAGGAAGAGGAACACACAAGCAACACACCTGTTCTGCCCTGCCAGTAGTAGTAGTATAATAATCTGTACCATACCAGATAACCATTTCACCCACCCAAACCCATCCCCAACACAACCTAACACACCCTATCCCCTACAGGAGAATGTTGGGAGGCGGGCTAATACCACGCTGACCCCATATACAACACTGTCCCCAAAGAAGAGTTTTCGGGCCCAGTGATTCAAGATTATTTTGCCCACGGACCTTCCGAGAGTTATGTGGACAGTGCTCGGATTGTGAGCTAAAGGTTGCGAGTTTGATCCAGGCTCATGGTAGCTTTTTATTATTATTATTATTATTTATGTGCCTTTTAATCCTTGTTCCAATACGTATAAAGTCAATAATATGTTGTTTATGTGTTTATTTTGTTTGTCTCCATTGAATATATTGTCGCTACCTTTATCATTATTATTATTATTGTCATTATTAATATTATTGTTTATATTACAGGCTGAGTTGAGATCTTAATACAAGTTTTACAGCCACAAGTTGACCAGAAGATATATTTCCTTCTAAAATCTCTTGTTTAATAATAATACTTAATTGTTTACGTAAATGACATCAAAATTACCTTTGTGTGTCTCCTGTAAAAGTAAGGATGGCATCTTGAAGACTTGTTAGGCTAACACTTATATTTTCAATGCTAATATATTCTGGCTTAAGATTAATATAGATGCAATCACAGTGTATTATTATTATTATTATTATTATTATTATTATTTAGGTGTTAGAACTCTACCTTGTAAAACTATGGCCTAGAGATGCCTTTTAATCCTTCTCTCTGCAACAAGTACAACCTATCTTAATTGTTCCTATGTTGCAATGGACTATATTGTATTATTATTATTATTATTATTATTGTTATTACTATTATTATTTATCTTACAGGCCGAGTTGACGTCTTTCAGCAACATTTTCATTGACACAAGTTGACAAAACCTCCGGGAGAGAAGAACAAATTGCATCGCGTAAGTACTAATAATTCCTTCTAAAATCTCTTGTTGAAATGATTCTATACAACCTAACAGTCAGCTCCTAGTATTCATGTACATATTAGCTAAGCCTTTCATGTACGTATTGACTCCTAGAATTCAAGGTAGGAGGCTCCACTCGGTTTAGTGTTCTTATGAATTCTTCCGTATTAACTTTCTTATAGTTAGCTGATTTCCTTGGTTTATAGAGAAAGGTTGGTGTCTGGGGCTGGTAACTTTGTCCCAAGGTAGCTGTTCTCTCCACCAGCTCCTGGGCCAAGACCACTTTTCCTCTGTTAATATCCAGAGTAATGGATATTGGAACATGATCTGATCCACGTACATCTTGGTGCACGTGTAACTCCCTAATCTTATCCAAGCAAGTCAACTTACACAGGCATAAATCTATTTGGAACGACCATTATGACAGTTATAGAGTTTAATTAGGTCTATCAGATACTACAATGATATTTCCAATATCTCTAATAGCTTTCGAGAGAATTAGAACCAAACCTAACCAAACCTAACCTAACCTAACCTAACCTAACCAAACCAAACCAAACCAAACCTAGCCTAACCTAACCTAACCTAACCTAACCTAACCAAACCAAACCAAACCAAACCTAATATAACTTAACCAAAAAAAAATTTATATATATTTCTGTAATCCAGCGGCATAACTGTTTGATGTGATGCGAACAAGTATCTGAGTTTGAATTTGCAAACCATTATAAAGGTAAGGAGATATCGATATAAAAATAGTATATATATTCTTTATATAATAATATATATATTTTTTATATAAAAATAGTATATATATTCTTTATATAAAAATATATATATTTTTTATATATAAATAATATATATATATATTTTTTTTATATAAAAATAGTATATATATTCTTTATATAAAAATATATATATTTTTTATATAAAAATAGTATATATATTCTTTATATAAAAATATATATTTTTTATATAAAAATAATATATATATATTTTTTATATAAAATTAGTATATATATTCTTTATATAAAAAAAAAAAAAAAATTTTTATATATAAATAATATATATATATTTTTTATATAAAAATAGTATATATATTCTTTATATAAAAATATATATATTTTTTATATATAAATAATATATATATATTTTTTATATGAAAATAGTATATATATTCTTTATATAAAAATATATATATTTTTTATATAAAAATAGTATATATATTCTTTATATAAAAATATATATATTTTTTATATAAAAATAGTATATATATGCTTTATATAAAAATATATATATTTTTTATATATAAATAATATATACATATATTTTTTATATAAAAATAGTATATATATTCTTTATATAAAATTATATATATTTTTATATAAAAATAGTATATATATTCTTTATATAAAATTTTTTTTTTTTTATATATAAATAATATATATTTTTTTTATATAAAAATAGTATATATATTCTTTATATAAAAATATATTTTTTTTTTATATATAAATAATATATATATATATATATATATATATATATATATATATATATATATATATATATATATATATATATATATATATATATATATATATTTTTTTTTTTTTTTTTTTTTTTTTTTTTTTTTATAAAAATAGTATATATATTCTTTATATAAAAATATATATATTTTTTATATATAAATAATATATATATATTTTAAGGAAGAGTAGTAAACGGCCGTTCTTGTGAGCTATAGTATAATGACAATTGAATGTAAATAATTGAAAAAAAGTCACATTTATATTTTTCTAAGAAATAGTAATAGTATAATTACTACTCTTTACGGGTTAATATTATAGTAATCATAAAATGGAGTCCAGATTCTTGTTTCTCATGCCGTAGAACCTAATTAGACGAATTTTCGTGAAATTAAAAATTTGAAAAAGTGTCAAGAAATGTTCATGGGTCCCCTCCTATGAGTTTTTCTATAAATCACGTTTTATCAGATAACTTGAAAAGTATGAGGTTTACGTAAATAATTTTTATACATAAGGAAGAGTAGAAAATGGCCGTTCTTGTGAGCTATAGTATACATGGCCTCGGAGTCGGTCTGTGATTGGTGGAAAAAAAGTTATAAGGAAAATAAAAATGGGGGAGAAATTTATTTTTTTTCATTTTTGATTCAGGGGTTGAGTGAAATAACACATTTGGTTGATATAACACGTTTTGTTGACTTTTAATGTAATTTTTTCAGCTTGCTATACATTCCTATACATGCATTGCCAATACATACATTCTATTAACACATCACTGAAAGATGTATGTTTAGGGAACCTTAATCTAACTGATAATATAAATACAAAAGTGATCACTGCTAACCTTTCCATGTACTTGGAGTTTAAAATGATACTTGTACTTACTAATATAACTTCCATAGCGATAAAACTAATAGAATCTTTTTATTTTGCAGGACTTTGTAACACCATTTCAAGTTGCATCTTGGAAACACCTCGCCAAGCAGTGTGTCTCCCTGGCTCTGATTGGAGTTATACTGACACACTCCCACCAAGAGTAACAAGGGACTGGGAGCAGCCTTGGTCACAGCCACTCAAGAACTGTGTGTCCCTGGCTCTGAGTGGAGTTATACTGACACACTCCCACCAAGAGTAACAAGGGACTGGGAGCAGCCTTGGTCACAGCCACTCAAGAACTGTGTGTCCCTGGCTCTGAGTGGAGTTATACTGACACTCTCCCACCAAGAGTAACAAGGGACTGGGAGCAGCCTTGGTCACAGCCACTCAAGAACTGTGTGTCCCTGGCTCTGAGTGGAGTTATACTGACACTCTCCCACCAAGAGTAACAAGGGACTGGGAGCAGCGTTGGTCACAGCCACTCAAGAACTGTGTGTCCCTGGCTCTGAGTGGAATTATACTGACTCACAACATAACATAACAATTGATGAGACTACAAGAGGCCAGTTGATGACCTACACGAGGCAGTTCCTTGTCCCCCACCCTTGGAATAATCCAATATTTCACCATCCCACCTGTCATCCCTATCCATACTCTGATCCAACCATCTTTTAAAGCTACCTATTGACTCACCACTTACTACATGTCTATCCAGCCTATTCTAACCGTTCACCACTCTGTTAGTAAACCAATATCTACCTAGGTCTGTCCTGAATCTAAGTTTTTCTACCTTGTATTCTGCAATGTCAATGATGTTATGATGTATCTCGTTATTACTGCTAATCCAGGTAGGTCTTATCTAAATTTGGAAGTACAGTAGCACTCCACTCCCTAGAGAGAAGGAGGGCAAGAGGGGATATGATTGAGGTTTTCAAATGGGTAAAAGGAATTAATAAGGGAAACATTGATCAGGTTTCGAACTTATTAGCCAGGATAGGACACGTGGAAATGGGTACAAGGTAGAAAAACTTAGATTCAGGACAGATCTAGGTAGATATTGGTTCACTAACAGAGTGGTGAATGATTGGAATAGGCTGGGTAGACATGTAGTAAGTGGTGAGTCAATAGGTAGCTTTAAAAGACGGTTGGATCAGAGTATGGATAGGGATGACAGATGGGATGGCTAAATATTGGAAGGAACTGCCTCGTGTAGGTCATTAACTGGCCTCTTGCAGTCTCATCAATTGTTATGTTAATTATTTGCTGTTCATAAGGTTTTGTTAATTATCATCAATTGTTTTCTCTTATTCTTCTTCTTCCTAATATTATTTTTTATCTCTCTTTTCCTTTTTCTTTCTTTTATAATATATTTTTAGGTTCAAAAGAAAAGATAATGTTGAAATATTTTGTCATTTTTTATTGTTATTATTGACAGATACAGAGTTGGAAGGACACACACACACACACACACACACACACACATATATACAAGGTGGGGGACTGTGGTGTTAACATCCTGTGGGTCTCATCCTGAGAGACTGAGAGAGAGAGAGAGAGAGAGAGAGACTTACATTCCCAATACTCTAATTACTACTACAGTGTGTGTGTGTGTACGTGTGTGTGTGTGTGTGTGTACGTGTGTGTGTGTGTGTGTGTGTTTTGGGTCATCTGTTAATTACTTGATCAAACTATTTTTGTAATAAAATGTTAAGTATTTCCTGTATTTATGTAACCTTATTAACTGTTATTACTACTACACCCACTACTACTACTACTACTACACCCACTACTACTACTACTACTACACCCACTACTATTATACTACACCCACTACTATTACTACTACTACTGCTAATACAGCCGCTACTATTATTATACTACCACTACTACACCCACTACTATTATTATACTACTACTACTGGCAGGGCAGAACAGGTGTGTTCCGTTCCATTCCATTCTGTTCCCAGTTCCAGTCTGTCGTCTCATCTTTCCGCTAAAAGACGTCAACTCGGCCTGTAAGAGAAATAATAATAATAATAATAATAATAATAATAATAATAATAATAATAATAATAATAATAATAATAATAATAATAATAATAATAATAATAATAATGATAATAATAATGATAATAATAATGATAATAATAATAATAATAATGATAATAATGATAATAATAATGATGATGATATTCCCGGAGCCTCATCATCTTAGCTCTGTTCTTCACTAATAATGATGTAGCAGTCATTAGCTACTCAGTACAGACTACCTAAAGGCCTCTTCTATTTGCGTGAATCCGTTTCAGATCACTGAATCTGGGTGGGGCTTGGCCGCTCTGGGCGGGGCTTAGCTGCGAAATCGTGTTCTATTTACCATCTTAACCCGTGATCTGTAACAGATTCCTGAATCCGTCGAATCTGATTTGGGAGGTGGGTTATAGCAGACGACACTCGTTCGCGGGTTTTTTGCACCAGCCTGAGCCAGCCTCTTCTCAGAAGTTAATATTGATATATACCTCCAATAAAACAGTGTATATATACGAGGAAGATAGTAAGCGGTAGAGAAATGTAGGAATGTTACTGTAGGGACAGACTTGTATAATAGTGGTGATGAATATCAAAAACAAAGGAGATATATAACAGCAGCCTCTTCTCGGAATCTATTATTAATATATACCTCCAATAAAAACAGTGTATATATACGAGAAAGATATTAAGTGGTAGAAAATTGTTTGAGAAATACTACTGTAGGCTTAAAATTGTATAATAATGGTGATGAATACCAGAAACGAAGGAGATATAACAGCAGCCTCTAACCAGATTATTTATTTTCTTTGAATTTTGATATATACTCCCAAGAAAACAACTTACTTGTACGTGAAAGAGATTAAATGGTACAAAAATTCTGCATAAATGTTAGTGTAGGTACAAACATATGTATAACCGTAGCATATGAATAGTTAAATAAGATATCCCCAAAGTTTATTTTGGTTAAGGGGAAGCTCTACTCTACATTGATATACACATGATTCTGACACTCATTACCGTCCCAAATAAATAGTTAATAAGATATCCCCATTCCCCATCTTCTCCCAATAAACATGAGGACATGTGGGAATGTAAGGTTTTTTGGCTGGATGTAAAAGTAAAGTTTTACCCAAATCTAACCTAACCAGGAAAAGCCTATCGGCGCTACAGATTAGACATATACAAAAATAAGAGGTATTTCTTTACAACTACTGCTCCACCTCTTTATTATAAACATGAAGTCTTACATACTATACATAGTGCACTCAACACATCTGTGAAGGTTTTAGGCGGTGCTTACCATTATTTACCTCGCAAAACGTCTTTGAAGTTATGTTATGTTGGTTAAGTTATGGTTAGGTTAAGGTTGTTAGGTTAGTTTGCAGTTATGTTATGGTTATGTTAAGTTAAGTTTGGTGCGGTTCAGTTAGGTTCGGTTACATAAGATTTTTACATTATAATACCCAAACCCCCCAAAAAAACTAATTTGCGAACCCTAACCTCCGGGTGATAAAATGTAAAAATCTTATATAATCGAACCTAACTGAACCTAACCATAACATAACCGTAACCTAACAACTTCAACATAACCATAACTTGACATAACCTAACCAACCTAACATAACCTATCATAACTTCAAAGAAGTTTTGCGAGCTAAATAATGGTGAGCACCGCCAGAAACCTTCACAGATATGTTGAGTACACTATGTATAGTATATTTATAATAAAGAGGTGGAGCAGTATTTGTAAAGAAATAATAGGTGTAACATTGTCAAGGTTAACCTTGAGGTTCATCAGACTTGAATCTACTTTTCAAGAATCTAATGGTGTTTTCAATAACACATTTAGTTATATAAAGATTTTTTATTGTACAATAAGCAGGTTGGTGATAATTAGGGATGCCGCTGTCACCCTAAATGCATCAGGAAATGAAAGTTGTAACTCTCAACACTTGCTCGGAGAAGTGACTAGTGTGACGGCTGGGCAGCGACTGGCCTCTCATTGTTATTGTTTTGATCCAGCGAATCCAAAACAGATTCTGCTGTTCTATTTGCACCCAATTAATCCAAAACAGATTCGGATTCGGAGCAGGATCCGGAGTAGATTATTGAGAACAAATAGAAGAGGCCTTTAGCTGTTCTTCACTAATAATGATGTAGCAGTCATTAGCTACTCAGTACAGACTACCTATAAGAAAGGAAAACTTAATTACCTCCACAGCCAAGCATAATTACCACCATTACCTTTAAGGAATATGACTTTTTCAGTGACTAAATTGACTGTGAAAAGATTCAATCCTAACTTGGCACAATACAGTGGGATGACAGACAGGCAATGACACAATTCTTCCTTGAAACATTTCAGCAAGTGTGTAGAGGCCATGTACCACCTAAATCCATCCATGCGTCGCACAAACACACACACAAACACATAATTCCAAGAGACAGAAGGGTCCTAATGAAGACAAGAATGTCCCTCAACACGAGACTGCAGCGAACACTAAATATTGAAAAGCATCGATCACTAACGACAAAACTGAGACACATTCAAGTCTGTCTGTCTGCAAGAATCATATAAACTGCAAAAAGAAACTCAACAAAATCAAGCTGTAACTAACATCAAGAAATTTGCCAAAACACACACACACAAATTGAGCCCCTGAAGAAAGGTGATGGGAAGGTTACCTCAGAGCCTGGCACGGCACAATGTGTGAATCATTGCGGCAACAATACCGCAATGCATTCACCACACCCCAAGATCTCAACCACCGCCAGAAGGAACAGCTACCCAGCCCAGCCAATCTGACAGCTGCGGCCAAACTCAGCAGCTGGACCTGTTAGCCTGCCTGCCATTGTTCTCATAAAATGTTGTGATGTGTTACCATTCCCCATCTACCTGCTTTGGCAAAAATCATTGGACACAGGTGTGATTCCAAAAATATTCAAACAGGCCATCACCTCTCCTATCTTCAAAGGTGGAGATAAAACACAAAGAGGCTGGGCCTGTACTCCCAGCATGAAGAAGGGACAGGTACCGAGCCATCTACGTCTGGAAGGTAATGGAAATAATGGTGCCTGACCCCAACAATCTGTGTGGTGAAGCATCCCAAGCCAGCGACCGCAATGGATGTAAGTGTGTGAGGAGAGCCCTGCCGTCACACACTTCCAGCAAAGTCAAGACCCTCCTGGCTGCCAGTCTGAGTCATGCTCCACCAACAACATTCAATGCTCTCTCTAAGGAAGTAAGAGGCAGCAGCGGGTGCAGTGTGGAAAAATTCAAGGCGCCGCTATTCCCCGGAGTGTTGGGTGTGGACGCAGCAGAGACCTGATTTGTCAAGGTGGAAACTTTGTCAGATAGTGTCTGAACAGAAATACACAATGCCTGAACAGTTTTGTGCAAGTGCCTCAGGGCAGGGCTGTTACCACCATTATCCAGTGCAAACAAAAAGCAAGGCGTCACCACCATCCCTTAGTGATGGAATGATTGAGTGAGGCAACCCCATGCAAAGAGGAGAGTCATGCAACCACAAGGAGCACATATCACAGCCTATACAGTCATCACCCGTGAAGCCACCACACACTCCACAACATTTGTCATCATCATTAACATAGGTGTCAGCTGTACTCGTATTAGTATTACCACCAACACTACAATTATCGTCTTACTGTTGGTGCTCCCTCCTCTTCCTCTTCCTGCACCAGCTCCACGCCCACGCCCACGCCCACCACGTCCGCGGGTCATGTCGGGTAACAGATGTTTAGTGTTAAGTCACAACCGTTGGTATTTCTAACTGACAAGCCCCAGACAGTTAAGCAGGCAAGGCAAGGCAAGGCAAGGCAAGGCAAGGCAAGGCAAGGCAAGGCAAGGCCAGGTAAGGCCAGGCAAGGCAAGGCAAGGCAAGGCAAGGCAAGGTAAGGCAAGGCAAGGCAAGACAAGGCAAGGCAAGGCCAGGTAAGGCCAGGCAAGGCAAGGCAAGGCAAGGCCAAGCAAGGTAAGGCCAGGCAAGGCAAGGCAAGGCAAAGCAAGGCAAGGCCAGGCCAGGCCAGGCCAGGCCAGGCCAGGCCAGGCCAGGCCAGGCAAAGCAAGGCAAGGCAAGGCCAGGCAAGGTAAGGCCAGGCAAGGCAAGGCAAGGCCAGGCAAGGCAAAGCAAGGCAAGGCAAAGCAAGGCAAGGCCAGGCCAGACAAGGTAAGGCCAGGCAAGGTAAGGCCAGGCAAGGTAAGGCCAGGCAAGGCAAGGCAAGGCAAAGCAAGGCAAGGCAAAGCAAGGCAAGGCCAGGCCAGGCAAGGTAAGGCCAGGCAAGACAAGGCCAGGCCAGGCAAGGCCAGGCAAGACAAGGCAAGGCAAGGCAAGGCCAGGCAAGGCCAGGCAAGGTAAGGCCAGGCAAGACAAGGCCAGGCCAGGCAAGGCCAGGCCAGGCCAGGCCAGGCAAGGCCAGGCAAGACAAGGCAAGGCAAGGCAAGGCCAGGCAAGGCCAGGCAAGGTAAGGCCAGGCAAGACAAGGCCAGGCCAGGCCAGGCCAGGCCAGGCCAGGCCAGGCCAGGCCAGGCCAGGCCAGGCCAGGCCAGGCAAGACAAGGCAAGGCAAGGCAAGGCCAGGCCAGGCAAGGCAAGGCAAGGCCAGGCCAGGCCAGGCAAGGCAAGGCCAAGCCAGGTTCACACAAAGCAGGACCGCCAGTAACTTGTATAAATAATAACACCAGCAGGACGAGAGAGAATAGGAGCAAAACAATGCAATGGACTTCCTACACAGGGACACCAAGACTACAAGCAGCGCTGGACCTAAACGACTGTGAGGCATGACTCTCTAAACTTCAAACAAGAATACCAAAATACACAGAAAAACGCACACACACACATACATACACACCCTTTAACTACGCCCACCATCCATTTCACCGCCCACAGCCACGCTCACCTTCACGTCCATTCCCTTACCATTAAAATAGGTCCTCGCAGGTCTCCTGGTGAAGGTAAAAGGGGCGTATCCACCCTTAGGAAGCAAGTCCTGTGTCGGCCAGCGAAGCGGCCATATTAACTCCGGCCTGAACTGAGAGTAAACTTGGACTGAGTGTTTAAATTATATACAAACTTAGTTAGCAGTGTTAATTCATGTGTTTATTAATGTTTTAAATTCTATTTTACTTATTTTAATCATTTGTTTGAGTGTGTGTGGTGTATTTATTGTTTTGAGTTATGAATTAAAAAAGGCCGAGATAAACCAAAATAAACTATGTCAAATATCATATATAAAAACTAACTTGTACATAAAAAATACATTATTAGATAACATAACATCTATTTATACACAAAACAAGTATATAGAAGTAAACATATTAATAGTTTTAAGTCAAATTTTGGTCCGAGATGTGAATTGAATCGAACTCAATAATAAGAACATTTAGCCAAATATCTTTTTAGGTAAATTATTCACGGTAAACTGAAATTAACTTAGATTAAGATATCAAACTTTGATTATAACTTATAATAGAAGGTTACACTTGGATTTGAACTGATATTAGGGAGTTAAATTGGATTTTAACCAAGTTTGCCGGTAAACTATGACTAAGTGTTTAAATTATATAAAAACTGAGTTAATAGTAGTGGTAAATAGTGTGGTGATAGTGGGAATGGTCTAGGATGCATTGGAATAGTAGTAGTAATAGTAATCGTAGTAGTATATATTCATAATAGTTTGTGTATCATAAAAAAATAAAAAAATTCATTCTACCAATTAACTATCGCAAAAGAAAAATTGTTTAATCAAAAATAGTAATAGTAGTAATAATAGTAATAGTAATAGTTTCACGTACCAGAAATCTGCTGAAATAGTAAATTTTTGAATCTGAAGCACAGGTAGAGTCCATGTCCATGGTGGGTGAAGCAGAAGGTGCGGGCGATTCTGAAATAGTAATACTAATAGTAGTAATAGTAGTAGTATGGATAGTAGTAGTGTTGGGTGTTGAATAATAGGTTAATAGTAGTAGTAAATAGTGTGGTGATAGTAATAGTAGTCTGGGATGGTTTGTAATAGTAGTATTGGTAATAGTATTTGTAATAATAGTAATATAATATAATTAATTCAAATTTTCTTCATTAATATTTAAGTTTAATGATAGCAATTAAGCTTTTTGTTCCCTATCAAAGCTTATAATTAAGTTTAAATTTCTAAAAAAAAAAAAAAAAAAAAAGGGAAAATATGTTTATAATGAAAAAAATTTAAGCTTATGAAAAGATAATTATTTTTATTTTTATTGAATTTTTATTGAATTTATATCAATGTATTTATTTATTTTATTATTTATTATTACTTTTTATTATTTTTTATTTATTTTATTGAAGATTTACATTAATTATATAAAAAAAAATTCAACTTGATTTATTGAAAATTTTTTAACTTCATAAAAAAAACTATTCAAAATAAACATTATTAAGCTTTTTTTTAGGCACGAAATTAAGCTTATTTAGAGAAAAAGGATGAAATTTAATGTAATTTAAGTTTATTTCAGGCTTATAGAAAGAAATTCAAGTTTATTTAAGGCTTATATAAAGAAAATTAAGCTTATTTAGAGTAAAAAGCTTAAAATTATAAGTTATTTAAGCTTATTTCAGGCTTATAGAAAAGAATTTAAGCTTATTTAGACGACTTCAAGCTTATTTTTAGATCATTCAAGCTTATTTAAGGCTTATATCAAGAAAATTAAGCTTATTTAGAACAAAAAGGATTAAATTGATGTTACTTAAGCTTATTTCAGGCTTAGTAGTAGAAATAGTAGAAATAGTAGTAATAATAATAATAATAATAGTAATAGCAATAATAGTAGTAGAAGTAGTTAGAGTAGCAGTAGCAGTAGTAGTAGTAGTAGTAGTAGTAGTAGTAGTAGTAGTAGTAGTAGTAGTAATAGCAGCAGTAGTAGTAGTAGTAATAATAATAATAGTATAATAATAATAGCAGTAGTAGTAGTAGTAATAGTAATAGTAGTAGTAGTAGTAATAGTAATAGTAGTAGTAGTAGTAGTAGTAGTAGTAGTAGTAGTAGTAGCAGTAGTAATAGTAATAGAAACATCAATAGTAATAGTAGTAGTAGTAATAGTAATAGTAGTAGCTATAATAGTAAAAATAAATAAATAAATAAATAAATAAAAATAAAACGAATCAAATAAACAATAATAATAATAATAATAATAATAATAATCATAATTAAGCCATAATTAACCCACCTCCTAACACCCTACCTTCCTTAATTACTAGATAATTAACATATATAATTAAACATCCTTCTAATATCCTACACAGAGATCCTTTACCCATGCAAAGGACTCTATAAGAATCAATAATAATAATAATAATAATAATAAAATATATTAATAGTTTCGCTAATAGCCCCATAATTAGTGGCGATAATGACGTGTCCTTTTGATGGTATATACTAGGGTCATTAAGGTATATTTCTAGTACCTTAGGATATCTGTAAGTCCGTTAATTAGGGGTAATTAGGCGATAATGAGGGGTAGATACAGGATTATATAGTAAAAATATCATTAGTTTTGTTAATAGCAGAATAATTAGTGGCGATAATGACGTGTCCTTTTCATGGTATATACTAGGGTCATTAAGGTATATTTCTAATACCCTAGGATACCTGTAAGTCCACTAATTATGGGTAATTAGGCGATAATGAAGGGTAGATACAGGAATATACGGTCAAAATATTAATAGTTTTGTTAATAGCTGAGTAATTAGTGACGATAATGACGTGTCCTTTTGATGGTATATACTAGGGTCATTAAGGTATATTTCTAGTACTGCAGACTACATGTAAGTCCGTTAATTAGGGGTAATTAGCGATAATGGACGTTGCAGGCAAGGTAAAAATTGACAAATATATGAAATATCATTAATAACTGAGTAATTAGTGGATGTAATTGTGTCCTTTTGATAGCATACACTAGGGTCATTAAGGTATATTTCTAGTACCCTGGCATGCATGTAAGTCCGTTAATTAGGGGTAATTAAGCGATAATAGACGACGGATGTATAGCAATATATAACAAAAATATTAATGATTTTGTTAATATCTCCGTAATTAGTGAAGATAATGACATGACCTTTTAATACCATACACTAAGGTCATTAAGGCACATTTCTAGTACTATAGGATACCTGTACTATAGGATACCGTTAATTAGGGGTAATTAAGCTATAATTACCTTGGCTATCTGGAACGCCTCTGCTTGTAATGTCTCTATGACTTGAATTTCCTCGACCTTAGGCGGTTGTACAGACGACCTTAATCCATCCAGTAATGTCTTGGTAATCCTCTTCATTATGACTCCTAATTAGTGTTAATTACATGTTATTAAGAGGTTAAGGGGAGAGGAATAGGGGCGTCTCCAGGAGCGGCGAGGCATGCATCCACCCGCTAACACTGCCAAGGCGACACTGACTGTCATGCGCGCGCTTTCTGACGTCAACTGTCATGGCGGACATTTTGGTGTTTATATATTCATTAATTTTAGTTTATTAAAGGTTTTGGAAAGTGTTTATGGTGTTTAAATGGTGTTAATTAATTTATTATTTAGTTTTTTGGTTATAAGTATGTTGGTGGAAGACGAGATATAATTTTAGCGGCTGTCTTTTTTTTTTTTTTTTTTTTTTTTGTTATTATAAAAGGTTTTGTTATATAAGAATAATATTAAATCATTTATTATTTTGTTATGAATATATATTATCGTCTGTTATTTCTGTTTATCTGTTTATCTGTTATGCTGTTCATTCGTTCGTCTGTTACACACACACACACACACACACACACACACACACACACACACACATACATACACACACATGTACGTAATGATGAAAATAAGTCTATATTCGTCTTCATTTTAACCCAAAACATCATTGTAATAATTTTCATGAGATTCGCAAGTGTCGAAAATTTTCATTAAATTTCCCAGTGTACACCCTTGAAATTTTTGAGATCAATCTTATATTTTGAAATAACTCGAAATATTTGAGTTTTACGTCAAAAATGTATAGAATATAAAATAAAGAAAATGAAAAACCCGTTCTAATGAGCTATAGTGAAATGAAATCGGACTGTAATTATAGATGTAGGAGTAGAAAGTGTTATACATTCATATTTCATATTATTTCAATTTTCTTCATAAATATTCGAGTTATTAGAAATCTGAAGACAGTGTGTGATAGACATTAACAAACTCTATAACTTGACTTCTATATAACTTAACTCTAAAACCAATACTAACTTAGTAAAATAAGAATAACTATATTCAACCCCAATTCTGGTCTAATTTACGGGCCAATAAATTAAAAATTGTCAATATTATAGTAATGACAAAACTAATTACATAATCGTAATCAGCATGACCAAGAACCTTCAAATAACTTAATACTACTACTAATAATCATCATTTTGCCGCTAATTAAGAACATAAGAATTGATGAGACTGCAATTAAGAGGCTAGTTAATGACCTATACGAGGTAATTTAGGTAGGATAATTATCTTTGTATGGTAAATTATCCTTGAATCATCTTGGTCATTCTTCTCTCTCTCTCTCTCTCTCTCTCTCTCTCTCTCTCTCTCTCTCTCTCTCTCTCT